>PVKS010009340.1:0-64382 GCA_004027875.1 Aplodontia rufa
TGGGATTACAGGCATGTACCACCACACTCAGCTTCATTACTAACTTAAATAAGATTTTAAAAATGAGGAGTGGAAGCTTTACATAAAGAACATGTATGAAAAAATACACGTGTACTACCTGGTTTTCCTATTATAATTCCTACATCCAACATAGTGTAATTTTTTTACATAATTGCTTCCAGCAACTTCTAAGAACTCTCTTAAGTTCTACACCTAGGTAAGCACAAAAATATTTCCAGGTCTCCATTTGTGTGAATCCCAGCCTTTGAACCATTATTTTAGAATAAAAGAGACTGAGCTCATTTATCTAACAAACCCATAATAGTTTTAATAAATAGAAAAGCTACTTAACAGCAGAAGGAAAAGAAGAAAGGAGCTCATTTTTACTATATGGTGAGTACATGCAATTTTGCACTGTTCTTCCCACTTGACCCTTACAATGATCTTTCCATGTTGGCATAAACATTTTAGGGATGATGGAAACTAAGGCAGGGTGACTTCAAGGTGAAATTTTTAAACCTGATATCTCATATGGCCCAAGCCAATGGAAAAAGCAACCTCTTTTGATGGGGTACAATTGGATCATTGGATGACTGTCATTAATTGATGTCAGGAATAAAAGTATACAATCATTCCACATCATTACAGTACTCCTCGTCAATTTTTATGAAACGCTAGAGTAATGGAAACAATGCTTCCTATGTTTGCAAGATGAATGTGGTTAAGTGGTTGCCCACAGCACTTTAAAAATTGAACATGATTTCCTTATTGATGCATTTTTCACAAGTCAATTAATTTTTTTCAATATTTATCAAGTAAATATTATGAAACTGGTGCCTTAATTCACATTGTCATTTCTTAATTTGAATAGGATTCCATGATTCTTGATTTACAAATGAGGAATCTAAGGCTCAGAGATGTGAAGAAGGTTCAAGTAGTGAGTGGTAGAGCCAGGAATTCATCTACATCAGCCTAAATCAAAATGCACGGCATTGCCTTTGTGCCGGCTTTTTTCATCTAGATGGCTGATGAACTGCTCGATCTGCAATGTGCATTGCACCGTCCCCCTTACGTTTTAAAATTCCACCTCCACTGGTCATCCCAGCCCCTCCACCTGAAGCATGTGTTTCCTTTCTTGCACTTGGCACATCATTTCTCCTCTCCAGGTTGGTACGAAATCTTCCAGTTTCACTTTAATTGGCATTGGCAACATGTGGTCGCTGATAAAAAGCATATTTTCTTTCAAGATTGCAATCATCAGTTGGGCTCGTTTTTCTTGGCCCCTCCATCGAGCTGAACTTCTTTGGAAAAAGAAACAGCAGCTTGTGGGTTACTAAATGCCAGAGAGCTGAACTTAAAAAAAGAGAGAGAGAGAAAGTCACACAGGAAAACAGCTTAAAAATACATTTAGAGAGGCTGCGTATGTGTGTGTGCACGCAGAGACGCGAAGCAGTCGCTCGGTTCACCTATGATGCATATGCAGAACCAGTCAGTGTATGCAAAACTCTTAAAGGGCATGATTTTTATCCATAGCCTATTTATTCCAAACATAGCTAAATGAGGAGGCCAAATATAGAAAGTGATGCTCCAGGGGCCCTACGGCCTATATAGAATTTAAACTCAAATGATTTGCAAAATCACTACTAAGACAGCTTGCTCATACTGTCAGCCTGCCAGCACCAGAAGCTTGTCGTGTATTTTTGTCTTGGCAGATGCACGTTCTGTTATAAAGGTCTGTTCATCTGATGCCTTCCTTGTTTTCAGGTAATGCTCAGCGCCTTCTTGCAGAGAGAGAAGTGTTGGGAGCCAGTGTAGCTTCTCCAAGTTGTGGAGGAGCATCGGTCCTCTGACCCTGACTGTGGGCTGGGGTCCCGGCTTCCTCCATTGACAGCGAGCTCATCTCTGCTCCACGAAGTTACAAGTCAAGGGTGTTCTCATTCCTTCCTTTCTATAGTTTTCAATTTTATTTCCAACATTTTCCCAGGGCAGGGGGGAAATAAAACCAGTATTAGGTGATATGAATAATGATTGCATTTCTTTAAAAATCACCTTAGGTTTGAGGAGGGTTTTTTTCTTCTTCTTCTTCTTCTTTTATGATTAAATCATGGTTTTCCAAACTGATTAGCATAGTTTTTAAGCCACTCTGAAGTGTTTGTTAGGCTTCGCATGCTGGTCTCCATATGCCTCTTTTCAATTACATGTGCCGCCACAAGTATGGCTAAACGAAACGCTTCTTTAAAAACAGAAAGCAAACTGTTAGGCTTTGTGCAGTGTAACTAGTTAGCGTGCGACATCTCAAACTGCCCTGATTTCATCACCAAACTGCTAGATGTTCTGTTTGCAGAAATAGCCATTACAATGGATCTTAAAATTAGATATTCTGTGGGAATTAGAAGGGAGGTGGGAAATTGGAAGCTCTTAAAATAATATGGAATGCAGTTTGGGTCCTGGTTGTCCTGCATGTGACCTGCAGGGAGAACTTTCATTTTTGATGGTAGCAAAACTAATGATGATTCTATCTAATGTTTATTGAACTCTTCTGTGTTTGGCCCAATTGAAAAATCCCTGAGTTATGTCAATTTATTAACCCAATTACTTGCTCATCACAGGAACTCCATAAGGTTAGTATATGATTCTACATCTTAGGAATTTACAATAGGGAGAGCTAATAATTTTCCTGAGGGCAAGCGGGAAAGCGGTAGAGCCAGGGATTGAGACCAGTGAGTACCACTCCAGGGTCTACATCTTATTTTAAGGGTACTTGGAGAAACATGTGAGAAGATTATATTAGGGAACACTTTGTTCATCACTCTCATGCTGCCGTATACTGAGTTACATTTCTAGATTGTAAATTGTCTTGAATTACCCACTGGAGTGCCTGTCATATGTCCAACTCTCACAAAACGTTTGAGGAATGAATGAATAAATGAATGAATGATATCTTACTTTCTGGGAAATGCAATAAGTAAATTAATTACAGTGCAAAATAAGACATCAGTGGGACAAAACAAACTAACAAAAAAACAATGTGTGACACATCTATTCAGCTTCTCATTTACTCCTCTCCACAGTAAGAGGCACCATGGCACAGTAGGAATGCGCGCATGCTAATCAGAGTCAACCCAAGCTGATTCCAGCTCTAGGAGACCATAGATACACCATTTGATTTAATTTGGTTACTTCAACATGGGCTTCACTTTCTCTGCTTATTAAATAAGGATAATTATTTAGAAAGCAATCTCTCCTGATTCTCATGTCCTGTAATATTTTCAAACAGTTGAAATTGTTACTTGCTTTTTTTTAATAAAAAAGTTTCTAAGTATCCGAGGAATGGATCTAATTTACCTATTTATGAGCAGGAAAAAAAATGCTACTTTCATCAATGCTATAAAAGGTATATTATATCTGAGACAGAAGGCTGTATCACTTTTTCAAAGGAAAGTGAGGGAAGTTGCTTAGAAAATAATGTAAAATGTTAGGTTTAATAATATTTAGTACACACTAGAAGACCCACAAAAGTAGTCATGCAAACATTATTAATTTTCTACAACACAATGAAATGCTTTATATCACCATCATATTAATTTTTCTTTTTTTAATACAAAGGATGTGTCTCTGGGTATATTTAAGTAATTACAAAATGATATTTTGAATATATAAGGGATGCTGATGTCAATGCAAGTGAACAATAATGAGTGCATTTAAATGAATTTCTATTTGGTGAATAACCTTGAGATCCAGAATAATACAAAATCCTCAGGTTCCATATCGACAGAAAACATGGAGAGCAGCTTGAAGATGGTTTTATTTACTTCCAGAAAAATGGATTTTGAATTACAGGTATACCTGGCCAGAGGAAATCCAGATACATGCAAAATCAGATTTATACATATGATAAATTATTTTAAGGGTTCCCGGAACACCAATGCCATCATCCATCAACGTGAAGCTGCTTCTGCAAATGTGCACACATTTCCTGAAAGGATTTATAATCCAGCCAATACGGTACATTTTGAATGTGTTACAGAAAGGACAGATTTACAGGAGACAATCTGCCTTCATGATGATTGCATATTGTGGCATTTCTAGTCCATATGGATCAGTAAGACTTGGATAGCAGGCATTTGACCTTCAAAATCATGCAAATGCGAAACCAGTCTTCTACTCTTACAGCTGGGAACGTCAGTAGGTCTTCTTCAGCTTATTTTGGAGGCATTGATTAATACGCAATTTGATTTCTAAAATTTATTGAGATTTTAGTTCAATAATTCTTCCCCCCATCGAGAATACTTTAATCTTTTGCTCCGCTCTTCCACATTCCCTCTGGCTAACCTTCACTCATTAGCACCCAGAACTCAAATGCTGATCATTTAAGAGAGAACTTGCTAATTCAGAGCCACAGGCTAACTATAAACAAGACTTCAAACCTTTTTGTTCATGCCATAGTTAATCTCAAGTAATAAGTTCTGATAAGCTTTGAAAAGGTCTGAGAGTGGCTTTCTGTCAGAGGCCTTAGGAAACTATACATTTTCTCACTGCAAAATCTTGATGGTGCCAGATACAATCAGACTGTTTATCTGGCAATGTTAATTTTCTGGGTTTACAGTATAACAATTCGCCAAGATTATTGGAACAGAATCACAAGAAGTTATATTTGTTCATCGGCCAATTTTTTTCACATTTAAAAATTCAGTGCAAAATGGTATCATATTTTCTAGAATGCTGACGAGACTACGCTTGAATAAATGCATTTTTCCAAAGCAGAAGTAATTTTTTTAAAATCAAGATTGAGAGAAACAATTCCAACAGTTTTCCTCTGTGAGATGTAAGGCTTTGAGAACCCTGCAGGGAGAGGCAGACTGAGAGAAGTCACAGGCATTCTTGTGACCACATTCTGCCAAGCTGAAAATAAGCAAACTTGATCATAAAAGGAGGAAAAAAGAAAACAAGGTAAAAAGAAAATCTGGACAAAATTCCTGCTTCTAAAGAGGCAAACTGGGATTATCCTTCTCATTACAGCACCTGCAACCACCTCAGTTATTCCATAATCGTCTATGAAGGGAGGGCTTCAAAGATTCTGGTCTTGACAGGTTTTGGAGCTTTAGCTATAGTCCTTAAAATAATTTATTTGTTTGCTGCCTTATATATTTCCACTTTGAGATTGTGTTTTTTGCATTCCATTTATACTTATAAACCCTTTATTGAATAAATCTTAACTCATTTGGCCCTTTTTTCATAACCGAATTTAACTGTTTTTAATATGGTATTTTTTTCATCTAGCTTTAGACAGCTGTAAATTTTGACATGCAATGTTTAGTGTCTCCAAGTGCTATTGATCAGGGCCATGTATTCCAGTGTTCTTTCTGAACAATGGGACATATCAGGTATCCTCAGCTTTCAAAGCACCTCATAGTAATAGCTAGCATTTATTAAGAACTTAGTGTATGCTGCTAAGATCTCTTCTTGTACTTCTGTTCATTCAATCCTTATGAATTAGATTCTGATTGTGTTTGTTACAGATAAAAGAAAACGAGGCCTAAAGAAATTCAGCAACAGTCAACAGTCCAACTTTGGCCCTCATGGACTAGAATTTGAACCTAAACAGTCTTTCCCAAGATCTGGCAACCTACATGTGCTGTAAAAAAAGAAAATAAACAGGACATTGATAGTTATTTGTTCTCAATGGCTATGGGTTTTGTCCATTGCTATCTTCAATCAAAATGTTTAGTAGACAATAAAAAATCCCCATAAATTAAAATTTTTTCCTAATAGATAAAATGATGACCAAGAACTTTGTTTTTCAAGTATGCATAAAAGGAAGTGGGAATGTGATATGAAGAAGGTACCAGTAGAGGGTATGTCATATTCTATTGTGAGGTCTTGGTTTCCCTTGTATGACATGAACATTGGAATAGATAAGTTCTAAGATTCCTTCCAGAGCTGACATCCTGTGATCTATATGAATTTCTAGTAGGAGAGATCACATGATGTTTCAGAATGTTGAAAACATTTATAAAATACTGAAAATAAAATTGTGACTCAGAAAAAGAAGGCTATGGATTATCATGTGCTTGTTATATGTCTATGTCTAAAGAAATATATTGGGAAACTTTACTTCTAGCATCCAGAAACCACTACATAATTCAAATAGACGCCAAGGGGGTATTTCTATTCCTGAAGAACTAGTTAGTAATTTTTTTAAAGCCATAAAAAGGAGGAAATAGGGATTCATCTTTATACACTTTCCCCCATCTTTAGGATCTCCCTACTATCTGTTATTTGTATACTCTATCAACCTAAAATGGGCTCAACTATCACACACACACATTTTACATCCCTGAGGGAATATCTAGAACATTATCTCTAAACAGTTTTTGAGTTTTGAAAATTCCCTTAAGAAAAATACACATGAACATATGCACACAGCATTTAGCATTTAATTTCTCTCTGTTCCAGGACCCTGTTTGAAATCCTGTAATATTGTCTCTGGATTGGAGAATTTTCATGGTCCTCAGAAGATTTTAAAAGGAGTTAGCAAAAATCCAGCTATGAACTGAGCAATGCTTTTTATCCCCTGCAGGTAAGTCCTCAGAATTTTGGGTGGACGAGCAGAAAATGTCTTAAAATGTCTAAGACGTATTATTTGTGCACATATATACTTCAAAGGGTCTCTAAACAAAAAAGGAGAGTCTTTTATAAATGAATAGTCATGGCCTCATGAGTGGTCATGATCCAGGAAGGGGAACTGCTTACTAATGCTTAAAAATGCTTGGTCTAATAAACTTGTTATTTCTTACCCTTGTGTCAAATATCACTGAATACCTCCTCCCTCCAAATATTCTGGACTTACATCTACACAAAAATAAACAGAATCCTACCAATTCACTTAGTGTGACAGGAGAGCAAAGCATGAAATTGAAATCAATTTCTCTTTATGGGAAAGAAGTTAAATAGTTGTATTTTTTTAATTCAAAAAATTGTTAGGCAAATCCTTTTTATGGAAGGGAGGTGCAGGGACTGAACACAGAGGTGCTTAGCCCCTGAGCAACATCCCCAACACTTCTTATTTTTAATTTTTTATTTTGGGCCAGGATATTCTTAAGTTGCTTAGGGTCTCACTAATTTGCTGAAGCTGGTCTCAAACTCGCAATCCTCCTGCCTCAGCCTCCCAAGTGGCTGGGATTAAGGCAGAAACCTTTAATGCATAAGACAATGAACTAATTTACTCTCAGATTTATCTTGTTCCTTCCCTGCTCTGCATTTCCAGACTCTTGTTCCCTTTCCAAGTGAGGGCCTTCTAGAAGATCAGATGTAGGAAAGGAAAGTCAAATATTTCTCCCAATCCTGTCTTCTGTGGCATTTCCAGAAGAGGCTGGCCTTATTCCTGGTGCCAGCTCCTACTGGACAAAGCTCTTGCAGTTCCCCCATGGTTCCAGTTCCCACTGGATGGTCTTGGCCTTTGGGTTCTGGAAATAACACCTCCTCCTTTTGTTCCTTCAGCTCTGGGGGTGATCTGTAGATTCTGATCTCTTCATTTACCCTCACTGTCTCCTGTTTGGCTTCCATCCTTAAATGAAGGAATTTAATTCCAACATGAATTCTACTCCTTCATTTTGGATATCTACAAAAGTGTCCACTTTCCTGGTTGGACTCTGACATAGGTAAACTGGTTGCAGAAGTGCTGTTTCTGTTGCAGGAGACACAGGGAATCAGAACAGGTATTCTGGAAAGCAAACACGTCTCAAATGTGAGATGGAATTGCAGTATGTGATTTTTTTTTCTAATGAAAGATATAAAAGTGACTTTTTAGGACAATTGGAGAGTTCCTATGACTCACTTTCATCAAAATATGTAAAATACCTGATGTCTTTTATTATTGTTCTCATTTTCAAAAAAAAATTTTTTTTGCTGCCTTTGCACTATGGAATCTATAGGTTTTTCTTTGTCAAATTATAGACTCCAAAAATCAACATAAATTGTCTGGGGTTGAATAAAATTCTTTTTAACTGCTTTGAAGTGAATAGACCATGACATGAGTGCAAGTATC
The DNA here is from genome assembly GCA_004027875.1 of Aplodontia rufa. Classification (NCBI taxonomy): domain Eukaryota; kingdom Metazoa; phylum Chordata; class Mammalia; order Rodentia; family Aplodontiidae; genus Aplodontia; species Aplodontia rufa. The sequence goes on from PVKS010009340.1 coordinate 8,048, forward strand.
ACTTTATAAATGCACAGTTTGAGCCAAAGAAAATATGTAGATAAATAGATCTGCAGGCTTTCTGCACTTTCCTCTGTGAGGTTCAGTGAGTAAGCAACAGCCTGGAACTCAAAAGCCTTTGAAATATCCTCCACTCTGCCCCTCATGTTCAGTGACCTTGAGTAAGTCACCTAAACCGGAGGCAACTCTGGCTCAGAAGGCAATGATGTACTATGTCAGGAATGGCAAACTACTCTGCAAGTAAAGCAACTACAGAAGTACTCAGTGCTAGGAAAAAACTTAGCAAAAAATAACTTTTGGATTTGTCCATGTGTGTGAAGCCCTCTTGAGTATTTCCTCTTTTACTCTCATCAGTCGGGTCTAGTTTAAACTTCTGTTTATGTTGATCCATGGGAATTTATATTTCTTCCACCCATTCCTACTACACCTGTAAAATCCCTGGAAAGAAATGTATTCTTCAAATTCAAAACAATTGTTTAGTTTTCATTAAATTAAATTTCCCATCATTTCCTTTTTACGATAAATATCAGCTATTTAATGCAGAAAACTCTTAAGACTTAGGTCAAAAGTATTTGCAAACATTCAATTAGGAATTGAATAAGAAAATTTATTTCTGCATTTGATTGAAGCATTAAGTACCATATCCAGGACTGCATAGATTTTGTAACAAAAGTTTGCATTCTTTGGAAGGCAGGGGTTGGGTATGCTTCTCAATGGGTCCAACCTTATTCTTAAGAGAGCTGAACATTATGTTGCCCTGGAAATCTCATAACCTGATTCCAGGACAACCTGACTCTGGTGCTAGTCAGACAAAATGCAATACTCAGGACATGCGTTACTCTTCTCTGCTGGGGTCAATGACACTAGTGGTACCCCATGGCACTTTATCCCACTGAGCCCAATCATGGCGTCAAAATGCTTCTTAACAGGGAAACGACACATATTGGTTGGAACGATCATAAATGATGTAATTATTTTTCAGATCTACTTTGGAGACAATGTGAAATATAAGCCTTTTTTTAATGACAGAGAAAGAGAGAATCAATTTTATTTAGTTTTTCATGTGGCCTCCATTGCTCTGACTTTGTTGTGTATGTGGTGCTTGGGTTTGAACCTGCGTCGTTGTGCATGCTAGGGAAGCCCCGGAACCGCTGAGCCAAAGCTCCTGCCCCTAACATGAGACTTTTGACACAAGTTGACATCAGGTATTTACCTCACTACCAGGATTTTAGGCAATTCTAGCAAATCATGTCTTTCAGAAAGTATCTTTGTAGGATTTTCAACTTGGCACGTAGGGAGGATACTGGAAAATTTGCTGCAGCTTACTAGTGTTACAGTGTATAATTTTTCTCTGGGAACCGTAAAAAATGAAAGCTGAAGCTAATGGAAGAATAATTCAGAAGCTTGCTTTCATTTGCTAGTGGCAGGTTTCTGAAAGCTGAAAGAGTTGTACCCTGAATATATTATCTAAACTGGTGCTGGGCAAATATATTTTGGGAGTATTTAGTGATGGTGAGGAGAGATAACATTTTAGTTTGACATAATAAATTTGATACCATCTCACATTTATAAAAGTCCAGAGTTTTAAGGGAATCTTTTTTTTAGGGGGGATGCTTACATTTAAAAATCCTTGAACAAAGTCTTGGCCATAATCTGTTACCACATACAAGACAATATGTTCACTATTTTCATTCTGTGTCTATAAAGAGGGGATAGCAATGCTTGTCTCCATCTCACAAGGTTGCCAGGAGGATGACATACCCAAATGTTTAGTAAAGTATTAAGTATCATACACTCTTTTTATTATAGTCATGTATTGATCATCATTATTACACAGGGAGGGAAAGCTTAAATGTTACTAATCCTTAGTGTGGGAGTGTGAGGAAAGAGGAAAATCAGTGAAGGATTGCATGAGGTTACCAAGAAGTCTGGAAGTCTGGAAGTTTAGACAGTCGTGTATATTTTGAGACCTGGCCCGTAGAGATACTCAGAAAGTGCTGTTTATAAGTAAAGAAATGAACTAGCAAGTGACTGGATAAAAAGATAAGACCTTTTGACCTTTATCTTGCCTGCAATTGCATCTCTGTTGTCTATCTTCATGCCACCTTGTCCTTGAGCATACCATGTTTTCTAGGTCATCATAAAGTAAAGCTTCACAAAAGCAGAAAGACTCTCTCTGTTGCTGACACCTCTCCTTCCACCAAGCCATTATATTTTTTGTGGTGTCTCCTCCAGCTTCTGCTCCTGATGTGACCATCTTCATTTATTCCAACAGCTTTAATTCATGTTCCGATTTGAGGGCACTTCATCTAGATCTGAAACACTGGCCTTTCTCTTCCAAACCCTCATTTACAGACTCAGTGGATATCTGCTCATATAGAGTTATTTTGTTGTATTCTTCTTATTCTGTTTCTTACCACTTCTGTTTTTTGTTTCTTCTCTCTCCCCATATCAATCATGAAGCTAATAATCAAAGCTAAGAATCTTTCTGTTATCATCCTTTTAGTTCTCTCTCTCTTTTCCCCAACCACCTTCGTCCTATACTCAGTACCCAGGTCCTCATCAAAAAGAGTTCAACATCTCCATCCCTGCAAACATACACACTGTGTTTTCTATTCATATAGCCTCTTATTTGGGGCTGTAATTACTTTTTAGGACTTTTGTGATACCTGTCTAATTGCTTTCCCCAACATTTACCCTAAAAGATTTTCATATTGCAATTTATCAAACCTTCTTGGGCCAGGATTTACTCCCCAAGACATCTGCTCAAGTAACCTCTTACTATCAGATGATAATAAGTCCATCTTAGTTTTGCTAAAACTTAATTGTGCCAAGTTATCAGTAGGATAAAGTGCAACCCCTGACTGCATTTTTCAAAGCTTTCTCCAGTCTGACTCCTGCCTTCCTTTTGGCCCTGTATCTTGATTCTTTTCAACTACACCTGTGTTCCAATCGTGCATAACTACATACTCTTCCCAAAATGTGTTTTGTACCTCTGAATTTGTTCATGGTATTTCATTCACCTGCAATGACTTTCCTTTTTTGTGTATCCAAGTCATGTACAGGCTTGCAGGACCAGGTTAAATATTTTCCAATTTTCCTTCAAAGATTTAAAAATAACTGTCAGTGGATTGCTCATTTCTTGAAGTTCTTAATTAATTTTGGTATTCTCCATCTGAAGTACCTATACTGTGCTTTATAATTTTCTGCCACTCCCCACCCCCTACCAGACTATGACCTCTTAGAGAGTAGGGTCACATACTGTTAATCTATGACCACTGCCCCCACCCCAAAATTCCTGGCACATATATCATTATTCATTAGATTTTTGTTGAAATTTTTTGCAGGAAAGTACTTTGAAATGTTATTAACACTTAAAATAACAATCAATGATGCAAGTTAGCCTTGTGTATTTGCTCCTAGTTCCAAATTAGTTCATAGTGGGAGAAACATAAAGGAAACGTAAAGGCCAAAACATAAAGGAAATACATTGATCTCTGCCATTTGCTTCTATTTCACATAAGTCTACATATATGTGTGAGAAAATTTATTAACTTTACATATGTGTAAAGAGGTAAAATTAGCTGAGCAAAGGGCAAATAAGGAAGGAAATATTATTAAATGGCAATACTGACTGTGCTCAATCCCAAGTAAGACTTCTGTAAGATCAGTTGTTTTGGATGAACTTCTTATGGACTGAATTCTATTTCTTTTATAGAATAAAGCTTTACATAGGAAAGTCTGAATGGTACTTTCACATTGGAGCCAGAAAGAAAAAATAATTTTCTCAAAATTGTTACTAAAGAAATTCAGTATAATGAACAGCAAAGTGAACTGATTTTGTGTGTGTGCATGTGTTCAGTTGACCCTCAGAATTCTAAATGTCTGCCAAATTACTGAGAATCAATTTTTAAGGCTACTCGGTATACTCCAAATACTGGTAAGTCCAAATTTAAAAATAGAAAGTGTTTTTCTAACTCACATACATGTTTATATATGTGTCTACCTGTGTGCATAAGTAAAAGTGGAAAGTATCTTGTTTAAAAAGAAGCAAAATAACAGAAGAAGGCAACCACTTGAATAATGAAATGTATTTGCTCTGTAAATTCATCAGAGCTTACTTAATCAAAATAAGAATTGCAATGTAGGGAAACATTAAAAACTCTTTAAAATTTACTACCTGCAATAAATTTTGAAAGTTCTTCAACTCAATAGACTCTAGAGATACTTCTTATTGACTTTCAAAAAATATTCCTTAATGAAACATCAGTATCAGAGACCAATTTTCCAGAAGAGCAATTCAAATAAAATGAAGTGACTGTAATTAAAGAGCTCAGTAAATAACTTGGCTTACTTGGACCTTAAGGTAGGTTAAAGTTATTCAAAATTATGTTCTTTTTAGTAAAAACCTCTTCTGTGTGGGTGGCACTTGCTGGGACACGTTTCCTGTCCCTTTGGCTATTGCTTCTTAAGTATTCTAATAACTCAAGTAAACTGCAGGGACAAACAGCGCAGCCATGACTGTCTGGAGATTCTGCATCTGCCTTCCTTAATCAACTTCCTTTCCTGAATATGAATTGCAATAATGAGTCAATTAACGTCCTCAAATGCCAATGAGATGCAAAAGAGATTGGTAGTGTTGGTGGTGGCAGTGTGTTTCGGGAGCTGTTCCAATGTCTGGATTTTAACGAGAATCACACACTGAGCACACAACTGATTATTTATCTCAAGGCAAACGTGACTGGCTGGCACTTTCCAGTGTAGCCTTCCTCTCAGCTTCCCTAAGAAAGTAGGGAAGATAAATCTAACCTTATTATCCAAAAAAAAATCTCTTTGGTTTAGAGCCATCATTCCAAAGACATACTTTTGATAATTTTCCTTATCAAAGTTCTGCATTGATATTTTACACATGTTCTGAAATTATGGCTCTGTTTAGTACATATTAACAAGTACAAACGTCTATCTTCAAGTCATAAAATCTAACTTCTATGCCTGTAAGGTACATTTAAATATTCATTATAATTTCCTGTCTTATCTCTGCGGAATGCTTTGGATATGTTACTGTAAATCAAGTACATTTTTTTCAAGTTAAATGCTATTATTGTTATCATTCCCATATTACAGATAATAAAACTAAGGCTCAGAGATAAATTTATACAACTGCTGAAGAGCAGTAGCAAACTTTGAGATCAGGCCTATTAGGCTTCTTACCCAAACTCTTTGTAGAATATAACAATGCTCACAGCTGCAGGGGGTTTGATTTCCTACCTTACTGATCACAAGGAATTTAAGGGCATATTTATTAAAACTCTCAATAAATTAAAAAAAATTGCAAACAACAAATCTCTATTAATTTCATTAAAAACTCTTCAGGTTAGATGAATATTCAATGTTTCAGTGCAATTTACCCCTCAGATTTTTCAGTTTCCTCATTTTAAAAGCCTGGACAGCTGGCTGACCACTTGGCAAACACAAGACCCCCAAAGTAAAATGATAACTCTGGCCGCATGGCCACTTTTCCCTGACAGATTGGAACTCCTCACTGGCCATATTTTAATGTAAAAACTGAACTGCTGAAATTCAGTCATATGCTTTCTTCCCAGGGAGTCTAGAAGTGTCTTTCTGAGGAGCACGTAGGCATCCATAATAAAATCTGCCATGCCAGAGCGACCAATTTCAACCTTGTTCTTTTGAAAATTCCTCGTTTCTAATTGACACACTAAACAGAGTGGACAGAAAGACATAATTTAATGAATTTACTTAAGAGTCAAGTTATTCCCAAGTCAAATGGGTTTTAAAAAATACACAAAGATCATTAATCCTTTTTTCTTTTTTTCCTTTTTTTGGATTCTTGGTGCTATTTTAGCAATGCCTTCTATGACCTGGTGATTTGAGACATGCTCAGTTCCTGCTTAAGGATTATATCCAAGTTATAAAAAAAATCTTACATTTTTTGAATGAGAATGCTTTTATTACAATAACCTTTATTTTGCAAATGGTAATGGTTTTGTACTTAGCACTATTTTTAGAATGGTTCTCACTTAAATGAATCCAATAAAGTAAAACAAAAAATAGGCATTTGAGTTGAATTTAAGAGAGGTGTGTGTCATTGTACAGCGTGCCTTTACATCTTTGACTATGAAAAAGGGTAAAAGATGACTTTTTATTCATTAAGTGTCATCTCTATCAAATAAGGACTGATGTGAAAATAAGCTGTATCTTTGCTATATTTCCTAACCAAATATGGAAGGAGGTGTTAATCAATGGGTAGGAACAGTGAATTCCTCTGCAATGTAACAGCTCAGAGGCTAAAGATATAATTTCATTTCATAATGTTGTAATCTAGATGTTGACTTCCTTAAAAACAAAATACCTAGCGAAATTTTAATTTTAATCTTGTAAACAGAGAATGGCTTGCCATACTTACTTTAATTTTGGAAACTCCTGCTGAAGAAATCCAAAACAAGATTACATATGAGTAGTTCTTAGGAAAAAAAAGTCATCATCCCTTTGGAATGTATTATATAAAAACAAATTTAGCTATTACTAGGCTACACACAGAGAACAGTAAATCCACAATGGGATTCCACATGCACACACACACACAAAATCACACTATCACTTATTTCAGTTCCTTTGAAGATTATATTTTAAATTATAGAGCACAAGAAAAGTGAACTGAAAAAAACAATGTCCTCCTGTATTTCTTTGATGTGGTCTGGAGGTGGTAGCTAAATAAGCTTTTTATATACATTATGGAATAATCTATACACTCGAATAATTAAAAGCAACAATCCCAGTTTACTCATAAAAAGTTCTTCCAGAGTCCCCTTCAGAGTAGTTACAGATGTTCCTCTGCTTCCAATCTAAATGAGCTTCAATAAAATGTATTTTACAACCCTCCTTGGTACATTTAGATTCCTAATGAATGTCAAAAAAAATTCCGCTTCCCTTCAACCCCATTTAAACAAATTGAAAGCTAAGTTCTTTACCTTTTCCAGAAATAATATAATAGTTTCATCTAAGAACAACTTTTTATAAAAACTCTGATGCCCAGTTTAGTTCCCTCTGCCTCTAAAACTGGCCCTGTAGAATAAGACTTTCAGTAAGGTTCTTATTTTATGAGCCCACATAAAAATAGGTTCTTAGGGAACCGGAGGGGTGGCATTGGGTTGAATGGCATAATGGATTTAAAGTGCTTTGTGATTTTTTTTTCCCTAACATCTGTGGGTGAACTCTTCCTTATCAAATTCTGAATTGCTGATGTCTAAATTTCTTTGGAAGTTTTGGATAAACTCAAATGAGAATATAATTATCAGTACACAATCTCACTGAAATAATTACCAGTGGTTAAACCAGAATGAAGTTGAAGCAGTTAACTACCACAGCCATCTTTTCCACGTGCTCAAAAAAGTTCAATATGGGACCTTTTGATAATATATTCAGTAGAATCTCACATTCTGCAAACTGGCTTTTTCCCAAATTCTGCCATCTGATCTGTTTTTTGCTGGTGCCTTGCATTCTCTCATAAGGCAGGTGGTCAGGACTGAGCAGACAAGTAGTCACCTCGTGGTCAGAAAGATGCTTAAATTATGCTAAGTTGACCTCATGACTGTTTTTCACTATTCCTGAACATAAACAGAAAATAGTATACTAATTTGGCAATTGAAGCAATATGTTATTTATTAATGAAATATATGCACATAGATTCCACTAATAAGAAAATCCATGGAGAAAAATAAATATTTTACAGAAAATATTGCAAAGTTCCATTACTTCTGGAATCTTAATTTCAAGAGTCAGAAAAAGCCCAATACTCAACACCTTTCCAAGCACTTTGATATTTAAATGATCAAGCTTTGAGACAGCTAAAGCAAGAAATATCAACACATTTCTGAGTTTGTCACTCATGGAATTTCCTTGATCTATAAAAATGAAAAACCTCTCTCCTGAATTAGGAAGATGGCATCAGTCATAAACAGTTGATTGAGATCATATTTTATGCAAAGTTTTACATTGCATAAAATTGGTCATTGACTGAGATATGTGAAGAGTTGGAATATAGGTCCAAGACTACATGTATGAGCTACCTCAAAAATCAATCAACTGTGACTTACCAGCTATATGATTTTAAGTTCCATAATTTCTCTGTAAAATGGATATAACAGCTACCTCACGAGTTGGTTGTGAGAACTGAATGAATTAATATTTTAGAAATTCAGCATGATATGTAAATTATAAACAGTGTTTGAACATATGCTAATTTCTCTCATCTTTGAAAAATTAAAGAAGTTTAAAGAATTTACTCTCCTTTTATAATGATGTCAATATTAAGCATAACTTTTTTGATTATGAATAATAATATTAACTAATATTGAGTGTATTTTGTCCAACGTACTACACCAAACACAAATACTTTATCCCCTCTAAAACTCACAAAGATAGCAAAATGTAAGTATTATTTCATTTTATTCACATTAAAGCTGAGAAAGCTGAAATTTAGATGGTTAAATCATTTATCAAAAGTCATGCAAGTCCTTAATGACAAAAATCTGAGTTCATGCATATTAAATCATATTTTTTAACAAGTGTGCTGTAGTATCTACTTTATGAGTGTCTTTGACTGTACAGTGTTTAAATACACAAAGATATATAAGGATTGTTTATGTAGAGATAATATGCAAAGATATAATGTACAATTAGCATATTCATATATATTCATATATTTCAATTTCATTCAATTGTGAAGAATACTTATCAATTATTATGTGCCTGTCTTTGTTGGATGCTGTCATATATACAACTAAGAATATAATGTTTTACTTGAAGGAGCAGTTTGTGTGTTCACATATTATTTAGTTCCTATAAATAGTAAACTGAATAGTTAAACTGAAATTTAAGAACATTTTCAGAATATAATAGTTATACAAAAGTAATTAATAGGGAATCTTTACAAGAAATTAAACTGGATATCATAAAAAATGCTATTTATTTTTCCTTATTGTCTTGCCTTTTTCAGTGTTGGGGATTCAAGCCAGGGCTTTGTGCATTTTAGGCAAGCACTTTACCGCTGAACTACATCCCAGCCCATAAAGAAGCTATTATTATTTTTTTATGAAGCAGAGACAAGTGTAGATAGAAAACTAGAAGTGAATATTAGAAACAAAATAATATTTGGGACCATAACAATCTCCCTATATAAACATGGATTCCTAAAATATTAGAGTTAAAATACAGGTCCACAATCTGTGTGGGTTTGTTGTACTTTGACAGGATAAGCTTTTGATGAACACACCTATGAAACATTTCTTCCATTTTTTAATTACTGGGTAAATAAAAGAAGCACTCAAAGCACGAAGGAAGTTGGCCACATTCATGCATTAACTTATAGCCCGAGTGTGGTGTTTAAATTACCCGTACTCCAGTTTTCCCACTCTATGTATATTATTTCCACAAGAGAAATAATATCTGACTATATCCAGAGACTTTCAAAGGTCAAAATTACTCATTGTCCAGATAGTACTAAGCAAAACTATCTCAGGTGTGTGGTTTTCAACCTGTGCTCTGGTAACCTGAAGTTTCAAGGAATGACTCAGAGCTCTGGGACCTTCCCATTTTCCTATTTATATTGGAGACTATGGAAGACTATATATGGGTAATAAATTCAATTGATACTAATGTAAGCAAATGAGTGAAGGAATGAATCATCATGTTTTGCCATTAGAGCTTTAATTAATTCCCTACATGAACTGTGCATATATTATTTGGCTAATTAATTGAAGGCCAGCTTTCATAAGGCAGTCCAGTAGGATTTGTTACAATGGTGTACAGAAACTTTTTCTTTTTCTTTTTTTTGAGGTGGAATCTTGCAGGATGCCTCAGTCTCCTGAATAAGTGGAATTACAAACACATGCCATTGGACCCAGCATTAATATTTGCTATTAAATGACAAATATTAAAAATAAATAAATGACAAATATTAAACTGTGTGTATAATCAGCACAGGTTGATAAATTTATTCAATCTACCTTCGGTAAATTCAGCTGTTACCTAAGAAGGAGAGGTGAGCACTTAAGCATCTGCTTTTGTAAATTCATACTCCAAAGATATCACTTGTTGATTGAGGACGTAGCTCAGTGGTAGAGTCCTTTCCTAGTGCATCTGATACCTTAGGTTCAATCCCCAGCATGACAAAAAAAATTCAAAAAACCCCAAAACACACCATTTCTTTAACCACCATTTTATCGATTATAGGACGTGAGTAAAATAATATTTAAACCCAATCCAATCAAGTTGAATTTTTAAAAAGGAAAATAGATTACAGTGGAGGAAAAGCAAACAGGGACTCAGAATAAATTACTCCATCCCATTGTGTTTTTTTCTGGGGGGGTGGAGCAATTTAATTACATACCATGTTCATGTTTGGGTTTTTGATAAAGTGCCCTTAGAAATGACAGGAATCTATCACTTTGAAGTTTGAATTTCATTTATTTATTTATTTATTTATTTATTTATTTTTAAAGAGAGAGACGGAGAGAGACAGAAAGAATCAATTTTTATTGAGTTTTCCACATGGCTTTAGTTGCTCCGACACTTAGTTGTGTATATGGATTGCTGGGGTTTCAACCCGTGTACTTGTGCATGCTGGGCAAGCACTGTAACACCAAGCCACCACTCCAGCCCTCTGAAGTTTGAAGTTTATATCGTTTACTGGGGTCTCACATTTCTTCAATTACCCTGTCTTTACTGACCTCCCTTCCAGTGGTTATTGTTGGTCCACCTCCCATGTCCACTGCAGACATTGAGAATTTTTTATAGCATTTTTTTGCTGTTGAACTTGGCAAAGTTCTCAGAATTTGTTTTAACTTTGCATTCCAGTTTGGCCCTACCAATTGATTAGCATTTTTACTTCTGATGAAAACTTGTCTTTGCTGATATAATAGGGGAAAAATGACAGTGTTAAATCACACAATGAACTCCAGTAAAACTCTAATAACTGGATTGTTACAGCTCAGACATTTATCCCACCTCTGTCTCAGTTGCATTGCCTATAGGCAATGGAGAAAACAATGTCCTAACTTTTCCTAGTTGTTATAATCATAAGTGATATTTATGGGAACACCTTTACAGAAAAATAAAAACCTCAAGAACACCTACACCATCACAAGGTATAATAATCACCTTTGTATGGGGCATTTCCCACCAGTAGCTAAATGCAAACTTCTTACCATTTTTTTTTCTTTTACCTCTAAGGTTCTCATGTTCCTTATGTGTAAAATGTCAGTAGTAATACCTAGGCTATTCTGAGGATTAAATGAAAGAAAATACTCTTGGCATAATTTAGACTCAATAAAGTGCATTATTATCCTCCTCACTAGCCAGATCTCTAGTCAGTATTGGCAAAGTGATGGCTCCGATCCCGTAGCATAAATGGACATGCTTTAGCTACCTCAGCAAAAAAATCAGGAAATAAAATCTGGTGGAGGTTTGGGGTTCCTCTGGATGGTGTATGGAATTGGTTATATTCATCTTGAAGAACCATCCCAGAAAAGATAGATGAGGCCAGAAAAGGGATGAGTGGATCTAGAGAAACATAGTGAAAAGAGGTCACTGGTAATTCAGAGCTCTACGGGTCTGCAACAATGAAGACACAATGATTATGTCATTACTGTCATCACCGGAGATAACATGTATTTCAGGCTTGCTAACTGCAGCACACTACATTAATTATTTTATATAGATTAATCTTATTTACTCTTGCTGCAGTCCTGTTAAGCCTTATTTTACAAATGAGAACTAAAGTTTTGAGAAGTTAATTTGCTCAATACCAACACTAGGAAGTGATGGAACTGGGATGGAATTCAGACATAACTAAATCTTATTGACATATGTAATATAAAAGCCAGGCAACCATTTATTAATGCAATAGACTTCTGAATGAGAAGAAAAAGGAGATGGAAGTGTGAAGAAAGAAAGCCTTCATGAATAGAGTTGCCAGATAAAATATAGGATGCCTAGTAACATTTGAATTTCAGTTACAAAAGGAATAATATTTTAGAATAAATATGTGCCAAATATTATTTATCTGAAATTCAAATTTGACTGGGAGTCTTATTTGCTAAATCTGGGAACCTCATTTAAGAGGAAAGCAAGAAAAGTGTAAGCAAAGAAAGCTTTACTGGATAAAATTAAGAGATATTTTCTGGCTACATTAAGAAGGGCAAAATACAAGAACATGTCTAATGCAGTCTAGTTGACCTCTTTATTTCAAAGAAAAGGAGTGCTTGTGGAAGATAGACTTTTTTCTTTGGAAATATCTATTAGTTTTTTTAAATTTGCTTTGGTATCATATAGTCTCTGAGAATTTAAAAGAAGCTGGAATCTCCCCAGAAAGAGCTTATATACATGCTCATCCCACCTCTCCCAAAGCCAGTAAGATCCTAATCAAGACTTATGCTTCAAACCATACAAAAGAAGATATTACGGCCTGTCTGACTATGTGCCTTGAAGTCTGAAGGACACATCACACTTAGCAGTGTACTAATTACTGTTTAACAACTGCCAGTTGGGGCAAAAAAGCCCTGGTTCATATCATTCTCCAATTCCATGCCATAAATCCCACAGTGGCTGATTTCAAACTTCTAAGGTGATATTACCAAATTCAGGGTTGGGAGGAAATGCATAGCAGCACAGAATTATACAAAATGGTATTTCTTACATATAGAATAGTGTGAAAACCCCTCAGGAACATAAATAATGTAATAAAGTAATTAGGATGTGATGAGTTTTGAATATTTACAATCTTTATTTTAATATGATTTATTTAATTATGTGTTTATGAGATTTAATTTTTAACACTGGTCATGTTTAGCATATGGCTTGTAAAATTCCTGAAAAATTAACACCCAGTACTCACTGGCTCATCATACCACTGGAATATGTAATCTAGTGGTTATCCTAAAACCTGAAGAGAGGTACTATATGGATGAATATGAAGTCATGAAGTAATTACGAGGTGCTGATGTTTAGTTTTTCACTTCCTTTTATCTACACAATCTGCCAATTTTACATACTTACAGAATAACTGGTCTTAATTTGTATTAGATGATCTTCTTAGGACAATAATCTTTGTTGAATCTTAAAATTTTTAAAATAATATGTTTTCTTGTTCTTTCTTTTCTCTCAAATATGAAATGACTATTAAAAAGTGGTATTTCTGATGTTTCTATAGACTACCTAACCATTCAGATAAAAGGACAAAGGTGCAAAATCCGTAAATGTATATATTTCTAAGTTTAAGAAATCGTCCCTTTGTTTTTCTATAATATAATATACTGCAGACACTGTGTGTTTATCTATATCACGTCTCTGCAGAAGGATGAAGCTGCCAGGGCCCCTTCTATAAGGTCATCATTTATGGAAAAACCACAAATGTGATCAATCAAGTCATTCTAATGGAGCAATAGCCAGTATGACCTCAACAGACTTTGGCTTTTGGAGCCAGATCGCTTTAGTGACAGACATAACCCTGGTGGGTCGGCAGCATCCTTCGCTGCTCACTCTGCCATCTGCCACTGTGGAAACTTCATCATTAAAAGCAGAGTTGTTGCTGGACAAATTTGCAAATGGTTTTGAGAGCATTATTATTGCACAGAATGTTACCATCTGTAAGTAAGCAAATCTGAATTATAATATATGTCTACCTAACTCTCTTTCTCTATGTATATCTTAATAGAAAATGTGCATGGATTAGTCTCAAAACCTGGAATATGCCCTTTTGTGTTATGGAATTATAGCACTGCAAAGGGTCTCCAGAGCTTAACTTCCTGCCTTTAAATACAGCTGCATTTAAATCATCACAGATCAAAGAATAACTATTTTGTTTTGCATTTACAAGTCTGTCCTTATCACAGTGTTTTTAGTTATTTATCACTCATATTATGACATTACAATATATTAGTTTCATATAAAAAATACCTTTTAAAAAAGAGGTGTTTTGTCTACTCTGACATAGCATGACATGCCCTCTGGCTTTCAATACTGTGGAATAAATTATACAGATTATAAAAACATATAATGAAAACATTAAACTAGCATTTCCAAATTATAGGCCAAAGGGTATTCTATGTATATTTTCCATATCCTTTAAGTCCTACTGCATTGGATTAGAATTATTGTAACTATATATTTTATATTAAAATTTTATAGTATAAATATATTATTATTGATATTGTAAAGAGAAGGTATCCAAGGCATGGAGAGGTAACCTGATCACTTTACATAACAAAACTTAGTAAATAGTAGATCAGGGGTCCTGTATTTAGTCAATCTAAATCCAGAATTTATACCCCTTACTGGTCTGAGTCTATGTATCTTTAAAGGCCTAGATATTGGTGAATGACCTATGGTGATCTATTGACACCACAGCATAGAGACTTATTATAGGGTTTCAGGTTCTTAAGTTTTGTGTTCAATTGTGATGCCTAAATGTACTTATTTATCTCTGCTGAGTTATGAAGACAGAAGGCACCTATCAAATGGGATACCAAAGTACTGATTCATAAGGTGACATTTCTGATGCTATTCAAGAAGCCTGCACTGCAGAAAGGGCTCTGTAAATCTTCTAACTTCTCATCTAATTCTTTTGGGATTGATATCTGGTCATCTGTTCTAACCAATCATGTGCTATGTCCACCTAATCTCAGGGAGAGGAATTTGGAAAAAGATCAAGAGAAAGTCAATGAAGTTATAAGTCAGTTGTGTAACACAGGATCTATCTGAAAGTCACAGGAAGCAAGAGAATTCCCCCTTTGAAAACCTGGACCTTGGTTTCAAGGTCCTTGTCCTTGAAGACATCATGTTCTTGTCTCACAAATCAAATGATCCTCTCTCTTTTCTTTGGGGAGAAGATGTAAATGAGCTCAGAGTGAGGCCAGAAGCTTAGACAGATATTCCTCTGTAAGGAACAATAGAAAACCATGAGCAGACATTCAAAACACTACACTTTCAATACTTACTATAGTCTTTGTTTCATACTAAAGATGCATCTTAGCAAACTGAATCATTGAATATGTCTTATAGTGAAGTTTGGTTACTAGGACTAGTGTGTGAATAACAGTAAAATCATATACAAGATAATAAATATGGTCAACTCCAAATGATCTGTGTCATTAAAGCCTTTTCTTTATCAGTCACCAGCTAAAATAAGTTATGACAGAATTTTGACAAAGGGAATTTTGAAAAGGATAAATAATACTAATACTTTTTTTCCTTTGATGTAGCTTTGCTTTCACATTTTTGTTCAATAAATACTGTGATTGCTAGGGTTCTAACATAGTAGAAACTTGTGTAACTTGGAGTTGTATAAAAATATAGTCAGGGGGCTGGAGAAGAGGCTCAGGTGTAGAGATCTTTCCTGACATGCTGAGGACCCAGATTTGATACCCCTACCACATACACAACTAAATGGAGGAAAAACAGAAAAATCAGATGAAAAAAATAAAACCAACTCTCTCTCTTTCTCTCCCTCTGAATCTCTCTCTAAAAAATGAAAAGAAAAGAAAAAAATACAGTCTTAAAGATGTGATAATTGCTAAGGGACCATTTCGTGTAAATCAGAAATTAGCATATTTGGGTTTCAAAGAATTGTAAAGAACTAGAGAAAATGGGCTATGAATAAGTTTTTTTCCTATTAAAAATAAGTAATCATTGTACTTTGTGGGAACACTGAACCACTAACCCCTGTCAAAAACTCTTAGGACAGACACTATGTGAGTTGTGTCTGCCCTAAGAAAGACATGCCTGGTTTTGGATTGTTCCAAATGCAGTAATTTGTTTGTTTTTTACTTATCTGCATAGTTAGGTAATATGCAGCTATTGGAGCTGTGGATGAAAAAAATACTCATGGAAAACAAGTGCACACAACTCCCGAGCTTATTGGTGTTCTTAAGTTATTTGGTTTACTTAGATCTTGCAATAGGTAAATAACATAAGAGATTTGTCTTTATCAGCTCTGGCTTCTATTCAAAAATACCATAGACTGGATGGAAAGAACAAGACATTTATTTCTCATAGTTCTTGGCCAGGAAGTCCAAGAGCAAGGTGCTGGCCAATTTGGTTTCTGATGAAGATCTTTTTCCTGGCCAGCAGATAGCTAGTGTGCCATTATACTGTGGAAAGAGTGAGCTCTGGTCTCTCTGTTATCAAGTAGGTGATATTTTAATCACTGAACTTCATTCGTGGCAGAAAGGGTGGACATGATGTGTGAATTGTAGAGGTATTTCAGAAGTGAAAGTAACAGTCTTGGTTATTAGTTGGATTGGATGAAGGAGGGTTGGGAAAAAGAAATAACAAAAGAAAAGTCAAAGTAGAGTCCTTATTTAATAGCTTGGGAAAATGTTGTCCAACTTTTCCATAACAGACAAAACAAAGGGGGTCCCAGGATATATAGTATTAAGGACGTAAAGTTGGGAAAGTGAATGGGAATATTCAGCACCTACAAAGATCATAAAATGGATGTGCAGAGTGAAAACTGAGAAAGTGGACTGCATTGTGAAAGATTTAGTAAGTGGCAGGTTATTCTCAATGGCTGAGGGGAGCAGAATAGTGCTGTTGAGTACAGAACGCATCATGAAATGACTGGTGACTGAGAGACAAGGAGAAAGCTGCACAAATACTCCATATCACCCCATAATAAGTATGATTTTTTTAAATGACATTTAAGACATTTAAAAATCTAAATTTAGCCTCTTTTCCCTTCTCATCTCTCTTTGCTTCCTAATAAACTCTTCCTTACACACAGGGCACCTTTCCCAGAGTGTAAAACAGAAATGCTGCTAGTAGACACTCATGCCATACATTTTCCCACCTGTTTTTCTTTTCTTTTTCTTTTTTTTTTAAAGAAAGAGGGATATTGAGAGAGAGAGAGAGAGAGAGAGCGAAAGAGAAGAGAGAATCAATTTATCAATTTATTTCGTTTTTCACATGGCCTTTGTTGCTCCAACACTTCATTGTGTACATGGTGCTGGGGTTTAAACTTATGTACTAGTGCATGCCAGGTAAATTCAAAACTGCTGAGCAACTGCTCCAGCCCCCACACCTGTGTTTTTATTTATGCCTTTCTTTTTTTTTTTTATGTAATGCAGCCCTTCTTTCACATTTCTTCTAGATTAAGTCCTTCTAGTTCTTCAAGTATTAGGTACTTCAATCCCTCAGGTGAGATTAATTACTTATTTTTTCTATGTCACCATAAAACTTTATCACAGCTTCAGAGCATTGAATTATTTTAAATTGCACACATCACTCTATTTCACAAGAATGTAAGTGCATAAAAGCTTGGCTTACTTTGTTGCTTAAATGAAAATCTCCTTGTATAAACTGCAATGTGTTGTTTGACATTAACTGATTAAAAAATGCACTTATCTTTGCCAATCACTGTGCTGTGTTACTGATAATGCAACAATTCAAAATGTTCTGGTCCCTCCCCTCCCAAAGCTAACCTCTAGTAGATGATACAGGTAGTCAGACACTAGCAGTATTTTTGGTAAATGGTAAGTTTAGCAGTCATGTTTATGCTAGTGATAATGATGTTAGTTAATAGTTGTTGAGTGGTTTTATGTGCTAGAGTAAGCACTGTACATGTATTATCTAATCTAATACAACAACTCAATGACATAGAAAGTAGAGTACTTTATAGAAGTCAGTAGGAGGATACTTGACAAAGACTGTGAGGGTCAATGAACACTTTCCTAACAAAGCAATTTCTAAAGTGAGAGCTGAAATAACTAGGGATTAGGTAGTGTGGGGGAAGTATGTGTGTTGGTGTGTGCATGTGTATGTTTGTGTGTTTGTGTAAGAGTTAAAGAAAAACATTTATAATAGGAAACAAGGTGAATCAATACGTGTTTTTAGAGGATATTGGTATTTCTACTTTAACATCAGAAATAGGTATCATGGAGCTGAATTCTAAGAAACAATCACAAAAGCTAAAAACTAGACCAGAACCATCATCCTTATTTTACAGATAGATAGCGAGAATGAATCCCAGTTCAAGGACATGAATTTCCAATACCATGCACAGTCATTGACAAGAATTGGTTTCCAGGGCCAGGCTCTGGCCACAACACCCATGCTGGATTGTTAAACGATTACTACTCCAGCCAGCCCACAGTACTTGTACACAGGCATGGTTTATGATTCTCAAAGACCACTTTCCAACTTACTTCTCCTGATCTATATTTTATAAGAAAAACATAAATTATGAAATATAATGGTACATGTCTGTATGTAATCTCTAAACAGATGTGAGCTAGAATTGATTTCTCTGTATCTCCCCCTCCACACATTAATCCCACCCCAGAAATGTATTATGACTTTTTACCTTGCAAGCTGTAATTCCATATTCATTATATTCCTGATGGAAACTTGTATTCTGAGATGCCTTACATTAATTGTAAGGGTGTGGTTTTTGGAGAAGACAGAATGGGGTCCTCATTCCTAGTCTGCCACTTAGTGACTGTGTGACCTTAGAACGGTTGCACATCATCGCCACATTAGAGTCTGACCTCATAGTGTCCATATGGGGATTAAGGGCAAATGAACTTGTAAAGCGAAATGCACAGAGTGCTTGATACATGGCTTATTTTGAAATCATGCGATTAGTGAGATATGTTTTTTAAAGATCAAAATCATAGATGAAAAATCAGCTGCTCTAATCCTTCCACCTTACTGATAGGTATGTAGACTGGTACAGTTCCTAGTTGCCAAAATGAAATATTCAGTTAGTTCCCACCACTGGCTTATGGAGTCTGTATGAGCAAAGTCAATGATTTTCCTATTTCCAGCATCTACCACTGTGACAACCATGTAATAAACAACAACAAATATTATTTTAATTATGTAACTGTTGCACCAAGGTTAAAACTCAAGCTTCCTGAAAAGCAGTTGTTTTTAAATTGCACCAAAAATTAAGGTAAAATAAAATCTCTGATTTTCATTTTGTAAAGCCTGTTCTGGGAAAATTTGATCTCAGAAATTTTGTAAATCTGTGATGTTCTAATGTGATGATTTTTCATTCAGCCTGAATGCAGTTGGTACAAATTCACATGAATATTAATAGTCGGGAAGGGAGTGAGGATTTTTGTTGAGCAGTTAGGAAGTGAGACAGTGCTTCAGTGTGACTACCCTGCTGGGTGGTGGATAGATGGCATGGCTCAGGCACTGTGTTTATGCATTTTAAATTGCTTTCTTTACAACTCCAGTCTAGAGGAAATATGATTTCTGAGCCAAACAGGGGCAAAGCATTCAACCCACTAACATGGAACCAAGAAATTTCAAACAGGCACCATAACCATTGAACTTGGCTACAACTAAGTGTGTAGACATAAATTCTACAATGAGCTCCTTTAACATATTCTAAAACAGCCTAACCTTTTAAAGAGAGTGTGTGTGCAAATGTTATTTTCAAAACTACTTAAGTTCCTTAAGCTGTGGAGTTCTTGATCATAATTTTGGTGACAGAAGTAACAGCTGATAGAACTAATGTCATGGCTTGTAGATGTGAGAAATACCATAGAAATACCATAAAAAACAAATTTTTATTGTTTTGTTGAGATAATATCAGACTTTCCAACAAATACATGAGTTTAAGGTTTTTGATTCACCTACTTAAAAAAAGGACAGACATTATTGTATGCCAAAATGTGAACAGTAGTTCCCTCTCCTCCCTTGCTATTCCCTCTTGGGTCAGTGATAAAATATACATGTAGCACATTATTTTTGTCTTCCAATTACACTTGGAAGTATAACATTATCCTTTAACTTAACATTTATGAAGCAATTTGCTATAGGAATGGGGGTGATGTGATGGTTTTCAGATGGTAAACTGTACTAACTGCTTGAAAATGCAAACAATTTAGGAGCTGACAGGTTCAATTCTCAAGTAGAGGAGGTGCATTGTGATGTTTTGGCACTGGTTAAATATTCAATCATTCTACTGCCCTGTCTGTGGGAAATATGCTAATAGCTTATTGCTACAGCCTTTGAACTCCCAGGGCAAGTGAAGCCCAGAATTCCATAGCCCTGATGCCAGTGGGTGTGATTGCATTTGATGGATGCAAATAGCTTTGGCTTTAATATTGTGATTGATCTGGAATGTATTAAGAAGGGATTTTTATCACACAAACAGTACTACAGCATCAAATGCTGGTCAGGGAGTCCTTTCCATTTACTCTTACTATGGCCTTGGTCTCCTTGGCACAGAAATACCTCCTGACTTTTCATACTTCATATTAACAGTACATATTTTAACTTGTCCATCACACAGTAAAGTAAAATTAGTCCTTAGAAATAATATGCTTTCATACCCATTTTTCAACAACCAAGACATAAATGAAGTAAAAATAACAAACCTTGTGAAAAACATTTTTTAGAAGTGCTTAATACTAGGTAAGTTTATATTTTTAAACAAAGGACAGCCACAGGTCTGGTTTGGCATAAAAAACTAAAACACAGTTTAAGCAATGGAAACCAATTATTTTTCCTATTTACAAAAAGAAAAAAGAAAAAAAAAGACATCTAGGGCATGTGGTGTGGTGCCCTTGTATCAACTTACAAGACTCAAGACTCAAACTGGAAAGCTCACTGTGGGGCAAGAAATGTTGTTTACTAGATGATCCTTTGGAACATATTTGTGTATGTAAGCTGAGAAAATATTTCAAAATATTTATTTTAAACTTTGGATGTTTGACACAATTGAATTTTGAATTTATTTCATGGATTCCTAATGATGGTGAGTGTTGCTGTCGTTTTTTTCTTTTTGTTTTTCCTCTTCTGATTGTGTCCATGGTGCACTTTTACCTTTCTTTCTGGGGAGGTAGAGTACTTGAAGAAAAGGGGTGTGTTGATATCATGCATCATGTTTCACAAGTATAGCCTTTGTTGTTGTTTCAATCAGATGGTGAACTTGTCCACTGAATACTCATCAGGTTCGTGTTCTCGTTTTATTGCAATTCTATGGTACCACAGACAGTCTTTCTTAATCCAGAAGCCAAAGTGAATAAATTTGTACAAGTTGCTCTAATGCTGGAAATATACCCTGGCAGTCCATCTCTTGTTTGGACTGCTTTTGTTTGGTTGGTCTTCATTTGGGGATAATGTACTGAGCCAGGACATAGGCATAAACATTAACACTGGCACTGCAAAGTTCTTGGCTTGTACCATGCTAGAATTTATGAGGTCCCTTCCTAGAATTAGGACTCCAGTATGATTTAAACCAAATTAATCACTCTGGCCATATTGGTTTGGTTCAACTCTGGGATATCTTAATTTGGTCAGTGAGGCATTTCCCAGCAATGAAAATAAATGTAAGAATATTTATTATTCTCTCACTGACAGGCAAAACTGGTAAGTGTAACATAATTTAATTGTTGAATTATTCAGAATTTTCATCAACCCATCAATATTTAAAATATATCTTGTAAGTAGGATGCCAGAGTCTATTTAAAAATATATTTGTAATATAAAGCAGTTTATATTTATAAAAAGATCGATATTTTTAAATTATCAAGTATCTTTTTACCAAATCTAATTTAAAATCATTTCATCTGAATATAAGATTTCATTATTTACAAATGCTAGTATTTCTATAAGCTCAATCATTCTCCTTGGTTTTCCTCATAATATTCAGTAGAAAGATTGGTCAACATTTGTGGAAGGCAGAAGACAATAGAGATGCTGGGTTAAAACTAATACACATTTTAGGTACTATATCTACCAACTGTTGATGCAATAATGTGTAATAAACGACCCAAAAACTCAGTGGTTTAAAACAATCATTTATTTCTCTTTACCAGTTAAGTTCTTTCCTGAGATCAGTTTTTTAGGGTCTTATCAAATGTAGCTAACATCAATTAACATATTTTTAACTTTCTGCCCCCAAATCTTCAATGCTGGCATTTCAATAGTTATTTCCTTCAATAGTTAGTTCCTTCCTTTCTTTATGGGTCCAATGGGAGAAAGTTTTAACAAATGTTCTGCTGCCATGTAATATTTTTCCAGACTTTTGTAAAAGTTTCATTGGTCTCTGCCACCCAATCCCAAAGCCAAAACAACCCACTACTAAGTAGCACTTAGCAAATCACTCCACAAACCTGTAAAATAATATTCATTTATGCTCTTTTGTATGTGTATAGGTCATCTAGGGCTTGGCTGCCTGGGCTGGACTCAGCTGGTCTTGGCTCCTAGCCGTGGGTTCTGCTTTATTCTCTGTCAGGTTAGGCTCATGTCTGTTCCATGTGCTCTAATTCTGGGGTCCAGGATCTGGTAGCGGTAATTACCAGAGGAAGCTCTTCTTATGATAATTGTAGAAACACATAAAATATGCCTAGGTAAACAAGTGTATCTCAGTCCTTGTATGTTACATCTGCTAACATCTTTCTAGCTAAAGCAAATCATGTGTTTGGGGGATGGGAGAGTATAGTTCATCTATTCTTAGGACATAAAAAGTACTACATATTTATTACAAAATAAAACTAAGCAATTTTGATCAATAACTCAATGTGCCATAGGCCCCTCTGTAGAAGTTTCACTGAAATAATCTGAGTTATCACTGTACTAAACATTATAATTCTTTTCAGTTATATTACCAACATTCTTATGTTCTCTAAAACATCATACCAATAGTAGGCAATATTAAGCCAGTGTGATAATTGTATAGTACATCCACTCATATAATTTCAAATATTACTAAAACATATGAAGCGATCAGTTATTTTTTTTATAAATATTCAGGTGGACTGGAGCAGTGGCTCAAGTTTTGGCACTTGCCTGGCATGCATGAGAACATAGGTTTGAACCCCAGCACCATATGCATAATGAAGTGTCAGAGCAATGACAGCCACAAGAAAAACTAAATAAAATTGATTCTCTCTTTCTCTTACTGTCCCTTTCTTTAAAAAAATGTTCAAGTTATGCTCTTTGTAAAACTTAATCATTTTCTTAGGAATTAACAAATATCCAAAGAAAACAATCAAATGCAACTTTACTTTCTAAAGTATTTTCAAAGGTTCTAATACTACTAGGGAATCATTTTTTGCTAAAACCTTCTCTCCAAAACACCTGGAAAACTTAAAAGCTGGTAAATTTCTTATCTGAAGTCTAATTCTTTAACCTGTCATGTGCTGCATTGATTTTTGGGTCCTCTCACTGGAAGTGAGAGTAGAAGATGGCCAGAGCCCCAAAATCACATTGTCATAAGTGAAATAAGGTATCTAGTCCAAATCCAAGCTGCAGTCATTGTCCAGGGGATCTAATTGGATCCTCAAGGACAAGACACTAGGAAGCTTTGGACAGAGCTTACCTTTGCATAAATAAAATATATATATGTATATATATACACATAGATATATATTATATGTACACACATATATAGCTTAATGTGTACATATAGCTATATCTCTATATATGTGTGTGTGTGTGTGTGTGTGTGTGTATATCAGGAGGTAGCTATCTATGTTCCTAGGTGCGGATGGAGCATGTCCATGTTGGAACAGCTAGCCTCTGAAGAGCGAAGGCATTTCTCAGTAATCTCAAGAAATGAAAAAAAAAATTGAGTTCTGCATGACAGGTTTGGAGCATCAGGAAAAACTTCAGATTCCATTTATTAACATAGAAGAAGGGCTGACTTAACCACTGTTCCTGTTTAATAAAAAATTGGGCTGGATTTCATCTTCGGTTTCGGAGAGGCAGCCTCTAAGTCTCTGGACGTCCAATAGTTACAGGAGTGTCTTATTTACCATGGGTCCTGTTGGATTATGCTAATGAGATGACACATGTACTTCTAGATATTGTGTGGTAATGACATGACTCAGAACAGAGGTTAACCACACCAGAAAGACTAGCCACATAATGAGTGGGTTGGGGCTTTGAGCCTCATGATATCAACGTGATCTGCAGGAAGAGTCAAGTTCAACATTGAGTTCAATCATATGGCCAGTAATTCAATTAATCATGCCCCCTGGAATGAAACCCCAATAAAACTCCGGACTCTGAGGATTCTGTGAACTTCTTGTTGACAATCCCTACACATGTTGGAAGGTTGATACATCCCAACTCACAGAGAGATGACACTGGAGATTTCATGTTTGGAACCGCAGACCTTGTCATGTGAATCTCTTCTTTTTGCTGATTCTGATTTTTTTAAAAAAGGTATGAGTACATGCTCTTCTGAGTTCTGAGGCTTGTTCTAGACAATTTTTGAGACTGAAGGGCTAGTAACAGCCACCAAATTTGCAGTCGATTGGTTAGAAATGAACATCATCCAGGGAATCTCTGAGTGTGTGGCTGGTCACTGAAGTGAGGGCAGCCATGTGGAAGAATGTACCCTGAACTTGTGAAGTATGGCTTAACTCCAGCCAGTTAGCATCAGAAGTCATTGTAAATAGGTCAGAACAGAGACTGCAACTGCAGAAGTTCTCCTGGAATGAGAGAGATCTGCTATAGCCAATGCAAATGGGATCTGTGATCTCAGATCACTAGAAAATCATCTCCTTTCTCTGTGGTAACAAATATTTTATCCAACTTTCTAAACACATTTTATTTTTGGTACAAATGCAATCATGTATTCCTGCAAATTATGTTCACAGCACAAGAATCAGATAATTGTCAGTTAATAGCAAATAAAATTATAAGTCTAATTAACTTTTATGTCTTTCAAGTGTTTGAAGAAGAAATAAAAAATTTACCAGTTACACACTATACAGGGTTATGCCTTCATGTACTTGTCTTTCTCTTTGTTCCATTCCCTTCATTGAGAGCTCTGTTTTGTGCCATGGAGGATGGAAACCTGCAACCTGCCTTTCCCAGCCTACTCCACCCCCATCAGTGGACTTCCTGTTCCAAAAGTGGAAAGTGGTGGAAAGTTACAAAGTGAAAGGAAAGAAGGCATTTCTAGTTGTTTCTCCTTTCCTAGGTTGTACCTCTGGTGACAGCAGAAATAACAGCAGAGGTGAAGCCTGCAAGTTTCTACTCAGTTACCTATGGCAAGGTAATGGAGGCAGTTGATACACCGAGTATCCATTTAGCACAGTGCTTGATCTCGGCTGCAGCAGCTACAGCTATAGTTTTGGAATTTCAGAAAGTTAGTTATAGTGGGAACTTCTGATTTTCTCCAACTCATTTGGATGCCAGCAGCAGTTGTATCAACCTTAGCTACACAGTGGTCATGGGATCTGTGTGATTCTCCTTCTTCTATACCAGGCATGAAGAAGTTTTGTACCCTTACTCATATATCTTGGTTACCTCCTCATGTCTGCTGCTCCAGCAATTTTGACACTTTTCTATCCAAATCCTTATATTTCCCCATTTGAAATATCAATCAGTATTTTCTGACCAGACACAGACTGATATAGAGTGCAAGTAATATATTCTTAAAAACATTGTCAAATGTGTTTTTTTTTTAATCATGGTGACCCGTGGCAGTGCTTAATTAGAAATCTCTCCATGAATGCAGGACCGTCAATGGTGGGAGAAGTGCCTCACTGTGAGGTGGGTGAACAGCAAAACTTCTCCCCAAATTCATTACTATCCAAAGAAGGAAGTTTAGTGACATGGAGCCAGAGCTGTGGACAAGTTGAAACTTCCAGCATGAAGGAACTCAGTGGGCAGGCAGGGAATTTGCCCCGGAGGGGAGGAAGCTGAGCACAATTAACTTAACTCAGACACAGCAGTGAGCGTTCAGCAGTGCCTGGGCACAGGACCCCTGTGTTCCCAGGCTGCTGTGGCAGGGGCAGGAACCCTGGTCTGCTTTGATACACACAAATTAGAGACCCTAAATGTGATCATGCCAAGAAGCACTGCCATTTTGAAACCTCCCATCTGGTGGTACAGGACACCACTTCATGAAACCAAAACCACCAGCTACAGAGCAGACTAGGAAGCTAAGTCTAGAGGAATAGCTCTAAGTCCCCAGTGTTCCAACTATCTGCCCTGGGGGCTGTGTGAGCCTGGCGGACCCCTCCTCCCCCCCCCCCACTCAGCGACTCACATTTAGAGGATTCCAGCCCACCCTCTTACACAATCGAACTGCGGGTGGAGTCTTTGACCAGGATTCTGCTCAATAAGCCAGGGAGGACTCAGTCTGCAGGTACAATGGGTACTGCCTGAAACTCTCAGGCGGGGCAATGGCTAGCACCAGCCTCAGGGACCTATGAACAGAAGGGGCAGCCTGGACCCATTGCCTTACTTTACTTTCAGATCCTGATTTCTGTGTACAGAAGAGATCCCATAGGACCTGGGCTCTCCAAGTGGATTGGGCTTCCATGCTCCCTAGCAGTTGCATTTGAGACCTTCACAAACACTGGTCTAGCTGGGCTGGTATGTCCTTCATGCCTGCCTCCCCTTGCTGTGGTTGCAACTGCTCCACACATCATCTCTTGGGGCAAGTGGGGACCTCAAGACAACCAAGAGTCAGGTGATAATGGTCCTGGGAGAGCTCAGTTCTGGCTGGCCACTCCTCTTGGAACAGCAAGAGTTCCTTACAGCTGTACCAGGATCCACAAGACTCCCAGCAATTCCTGGGTCTCCAACTAAAGAGGGACAGGAGTTTGGACAGGCAGACACTAAACTGCCCAAGAGTGCAAGTAAGGTGGCCCTGAAGTCTGTTCTCACAGGAAGCAGGGAAGGTGAATGTTTGCAACTCCTCTATAGAAGAAAAATACTGAGAGGTTCCTGGGATTCTCACTATCAGCTGAGATCACCAAAATTCATTCCCCCAACAATCTCAACTGGGAAGTTAATACACCTAGAAGTCAGCTGAACACGTACCCCCATGATACATTTGACTGTGGTGGTAATAATTCAGAACCTTCCCAACTCTTTCTCTCTCTACATATATATTTTTTTAATGTTGTTGTTCTTGAAATTGGTGTTCCTGAGTATGTGTATTTTATTTGTTTGTCTCTGTGGTTGTTTTTCACTCTCACTATGTTTTCTTAAGTTTGACTGCTGTGTACATATTGCTGGGATTTGAACTGCAGCTGCCTGCAATATTGCAAATTAGTCCTCAGTCTCCTTGGGCTGAAAAGACCCCCAGTCTCTACTACCCTGTTCTTTCCATTACTCTGCCAATTCCTAAACCGTATGTTGATTTCTCTCATCCTCCCTCAAATTCTTTACTCCACTCTCATCCAATTTCTATCTTTTCCTTGTTTCTAGCAGAATAGCCTACATCATCTCTACTACCTTGTATCTTTATAGCCTAATTCAAAAGTTCCACTCTACCTTCGTACCTCATTCCCTTTACTTTCTATACTTTCCCCGCTTCACCTACAGAGGTCCTGATAAACAGAAGTGAATGTCATACTTGAAAATGGGTGTTTGCTTGTTAACCAGGTATAGTGTGAAAGCTTTCATGGAAGAAAAATGCTAATCCGGTTGCTTCTATAGATGCTCATCAACACTGTAATGACAACAGTTGACATTATCTGTTGTATGCATTGGCTGAACTTATTGATTTCTCCCCTCATCCCCTGAGGTATTAGAAATCCTAAAGGTCCACAATACTTCACTGATTGGGGTGCCATCCCTTGAACTGTGCTACCCAAATTGTACCTCAGTCCAACTAAGCAAAGAGTTATGAAGCTCAAATATCATCAGTAAAATCCCCAAAAGAATTATTCAGCATAAGACCACAAGACACACTCCCTGTAACTGAATATGAGAAAAAAAAAGGGAGCAATCCTCCACCTCAGCCCCACAGCTCCCCATCCAAGGAGTCTACGGCCAGCGTCCTAGATGAAAACCTAGAAAAATTTATCAACAATATGATTAGTAATTCAATCAAAGAATTAAAAGAAGATTTAAGGAAAGAGATAAGAGAGCAATTTCAGGAGATGAGAGACCACATATATAAAGAGCTACACATTCTAAAAAGAGATGAAGCAGAGCTCCAAGAACTGAAAAATACTGTCAACCAAATCAAAAGCTCAATGGAAGATACTAATACCAGAGTAAACTCAGTAGAAAGTAGAACCTCAGCTCTCAAAGAACAAATATCAGACAACAAAGACAGGCTGAGCAATGTTGAGTTCAAGGACGACAGACAAGAAAAGAACCTTATTGAGCCTGATCAAAACTTCCAAGTAGTATTTGACAAGATGAGAAGAAATAACATGAAAGTGATTGGTATTGAAGAAAACATTGAACAACAAACAAGGGGCATTAAGAACCTTCTAAGTGAAATTGCCAAGGACAATTTTCCCCATATCAGAATTGATCAAGAAAATCAAATTCAAGATACCTATAGGACACCAACCAGACCTAACCAAATGAGAAATTCCCTGAGACAATTCATCTATAAATTGTATAACAGAGAAATCAAAGAAAGAATCCCAAAGCAGCTAAGGAAAAACACCAAATCACATTCAGAGGTGGACCAATTCGGATCACTATGGATTTCTTAGATCAGACAATAAAGGCTAGGAGAACATGGAATGGCAGTTTTCAAACTTTAAAAGAAAATAATTTTCAGCAAAAGATAATATACCCTGCAAAACTCATCTTTAAATGTGACAGGGAAATTAAATACTTCAATGATAAATTCAAGCTAGCAAGATACATGAACACAAAGCCTGCGCTACAGAAAATTCTAAAGGACATACTTCAGTCAGAGGAACATGCAAGCAACTTCCAAAACGCTTAAACAAAAGAAAATCAATGATCACAAAACACACTAAAAGATATCCAAGATGGTGCAAAACGCAGCAACAGTCACAACATCAGAGACCCAGATTCCCATATCTATTCTGAATGTGAATGGACTCAATGCCCCAATCAAAAGACACAGATTTGCTTACTGGATCTAAAAACAAAATCCAACAATATGCTACCTTCAGGAAACAGCATATTCTGTCAAGTTTGATAATCTGGAGGATGTTACCAAATTAACATGGGAGGACATTGAAATTCTAAACCAACCAATCTCAGGTAGCGAAACTAAATTAGCAATCAAAGGCCTTCCAAAAACAAAACAAAAAAAAAAAGTGCAGGAGCTGGTGGAATTCTATCAGAACTTTACAGAAGAATTAACACTGATCCTCTACATGCCTTTCCATGAAATTAAAAAGGTTGGAACCCACCCAAACACTTTTTATGAAGCAAATATAACCCTGATACCAAAATCAAACAAAGACACATAAAGAAAAGAAAACTACAGACCAATTTCCCTGATGAACATAGATGCAAAAATCCTTAATAAAATTCTAGCTATCCAGATCAAGTGGGCTTCATTTCAGGAAAGCAGGGCTGTGTCAACATAAGCAAATCAATAAATGTAATTCACCACTCAAACAGAATTAAAAATAAAAGTCATATAATCATCTCAATTGATGCAGAAAAGGCCTTTGATAAAATTCAGTACCCATTTATGTCCAAAATCTGGAGACAATAGGGATCAAAGTAAGATACTTTATGACAGACCCATAGCCAACAATATGCTTACTGGAGAAAGACTGAAAGCATTTCTACTAAATTCAGGAACAAAACAAGAATGTCCACTTTCACAACTCTTGTTCAATATAGTCCTTGAAACCCTAGCCAGAACTATTAGACAAGAGAAGGAAATCAAAGGAATTTGAATAGGAAAAGAGGAAGTGAAGACATCTCTATTTGCTAATGATATGATCCTATACCCAGAAGATCCAATAAGTTCGACCAGAAGACTTCTAGAGCTTATAAGTGATTTCAGCAAAGTGATTGGCTATAAGATCAACACTCATAAGTCATTAGCTTTCCTACACTCCAGTAAGCAGGCCACTGAAGAAGAAATCAGGAACTCTGTCCAATTCACAACTGCCTCAAAAAGAACAAAGTACTTGGATATCAATCTAACAAAGGACATAAAGGATGTCTACAACAAAACTATCAAACACTAAAAAAAGAAATTGCAGAAGATCTGAGTAGATGGAAAAACATTCCATTTTCTTGGTTAGGCAGAATCAATATAATCAAAATGGCCATTCTACTGAAAGCCATATACAGATTTAATGCAATCCCCATCAAGATACCAATGACATTCTTCATGGATATAGAAAAAGCAATTCTCATATTTGTATGGAATAAGAGATGGCCCAGAATAGCCAAAACATTACTAAGCAAGAATAAGAATGCAGGAGGTATCACAGTTACTGACCATGAAATTAACTATAAGGCTATAACAAAACATCATGTTATTGATATGAAAACAGAAATGAAGACCAATGGAACAAAGTAGCAGATACAGAGACAAACCCTCAAATCTTTAACCATCTGATATTTGATAAAGGGGGCAAAAGCATAGTGTGGAAGAAGGACAGCCTGTTCAACAAATGTTGCTGGACAAACTGAACAACTATACGCCGACAATTGAAATTGGATCCTTGCCTCTCACCCTGCACAAAAATCAAATCAAAATGGACCAAGGATTGGAAAATTAAACCAGCCACTCTACAATTGCTTGAAAAAAAGTAGGCTCATGCTACACAATATAGGTTTCAGCACTACCTTCCTTAACGAGACTCCCATAGTGCAAGAATTAAAGCCAAGAATAAACGAATGCTATGCCATTAAACTAAAAACTTCTGCACAGCTAAAGAAATAGTCAAGTGTGTCAAGAAAGAACCTACAGAATGGGAGAAAATCTTTGCCTGCTACAATTCAGACAGAGGGCTAATAACCAGAATATACAAAAAACTCAAAAAAGTGAACACCAAACTACAAAGAATCCAATCAATAAATGGGCTAGGGAGCTAAATAGAAATTTCTCAGTGGAGAAAGTCCAAAAACCCCATAAGTATATGAGAAAATGCTCTACATCACTAGCAATCAGAGAAATGCAAATCAAAACTTCACTGAGATTCCATCTCACTCCCAACAGAGTGGCAAAAATGAAGAATACTAGCAATGACAGAGGCTGGAGGGGTTGTAGGAAGAGAAGTATACTGTCACACTGTTGGTGGGACTTCAAGCTTGTACAGCCACTCTGGAAAGCAGTGTGGAGACTCTTCTAAAAACTAGCCTGGAACCACCTTATAACCCAGCTATCGCATTCCTGGGTATTTTTCCAAAAGAACTAGAATTAGCTTATTACAGAGATACAGCTTCATGAATGTTTTTAGCAGCTCAAATTACTATAGCTAAACTATGGAACCAACCCAGATTCCCCTCACTGGATGACTGAATTCCAAAACTGTGGTATATATATATACAATGGAATTCTACTCTGCTATCAGAGAGAATGATATAATGGCATTTGCTGCCAAATAGATGGATATGGAAAAAATTATGCTGAGTGGAATATCCCAAACTCATACACTCAAGGGCCGAATGTTTTCTCTCATATGTGAAAGCTAGAATACAATGGAAACAAACTGAAAGTTAGCTAAACTAATAATAACCTCAACATGGGTGAATTGTTACATGAACAGGAGGAACCTTGCTTATGATGCTGGGGGATGAAGGAAGGGGAGCTAAGGGGGGATAGGAGGAACATCAAGACAGCTGGAGGGAGGGAGTAGAGGAGTTATGAACCCAGTGGGAAACCTTCAACTTCCATTAGGTGCCCTACTAACACAGGGATAAAGTAGGGGGAAACATGGTATGGGGTGGTGGGTAACACAAAGGGTGAACACGAACTGGCATCTGCCTTGGCTTGCTCTGTTATTATGCATGTGTTCATGATTGTGTGGCAACGATTCCCTCCTAAATGTAAGAGTATGTTGAACAAATTTTAAAAAAAGAATAAAATAAATAAATAAATAATAAAAATAAAGAAAAAATATTGTCAAATGGAACTTTTACAACTGAAATATTTTCTGTAAATAAGAAACCTTATACTTTTAGAAGAAAAGAAGGGAAATCTTATGAAGGAAATAAACCTATTTCTAAGTAAAGCACTCATTAAATAATATATCTGCTACTTAAGATTTTATTTACTTTCTTTTATTGTATATATCCTGTTTTCATTTAAAGATTGGTAGTGCCTGTAATTTTATTCCTAATTTCTTCTGCTCTCATTTAATTTTCAAGTTAGTTTTACAATTTTAAAGCACAGTATGCTGTGACTATGAAAACATGATCTTCTCAATTTAAGAACTACCACGACCAACCTGAGTGACATGAGGATTCTTATTTTATCTACTTAAGTCAATAGCTCCAATTTATATCATAAAATCTGGAATTTGTGACAAAACTCCAAAAGTCAATTTTCCTAAACAAAACTATATTAATGAAAAAAATGACAAGGGGATTTAATTAAACAGGTAATTATTTAGTTTTTGTGTTTCCAGTTAGTTTTACCCTTCATACTATGATTGCATTTTATACATGAGTCCAAAATGGTGTCAGGTGAAATCTGAATACTTCCATGAATGTTTCCCAGAATTATGGGGGAACAGTGTGATATTTCAACATGTGTATAAATGTGTAGTGATCAAGTAAGGATAATTAATATTTACATCTCCTTAGCATTACTTTGTGTTTGAAGTCTTTAAGTTTCTCTCTGCTAGTTATTGACAACAGGTTATTGTGAAATATAGTGGCCCGACTGTTTTGTAGAACACTAGAACTTATTACTTCTATCCAACTGTGTTGGAACAAAAAACCTTCATCACTTACAAGTAATTTACATTACTTTAGGTAAGTAATCATAGCCCAGGTAATAAGTATAAGACTGATTAACTTATGTATGTCTATAACTTGAACAAAGGAAAATCGAGAAAAATATTATAGTGATTAAACTCAAAACATATATTTTAAAGAATCATGGCTTAGTGAAATGCAGCAAACAGGGAAATGAATTCCAGGATAATTTTAGTAGTTGTTAGAAAATAGTATCCCATACATTTTGCATTCTGCCTTACAGTCTTAGTATTCCTGAAGTAATAAACTGAGAATCATCATTTTTTTGCTGATCTCAGTGTTTGCGGTGCTAAAAGTGAATTAAAGTGGAGACAAAATCTGAAGAACCACTGAGCATACAAAGTCAGTTAGGTCTATCAAATGTTTTCTTTGTTTTACTTTTGTCTAAAACACCTGTCCTCAGTGGAGTTGGAAACAACTTCTGGTTTGAAGAAGACTGATTCACAAATTTGACTGTTTGCGTGAATAAACTCTTTAAAATTTTATTGTACCTCAGTTTACTTTTTTGCAGCAGTATGTTTTATTCCAACTTTATGTTGTTTTAAATTATGTGAGCATTATTTACTACTTGTCCTTATTTTGTGATTGATACTCAAATTGGGAATAAGATATATTTGCATAGCATGATAACAATCAGATGACACATTTTACAAGTAACTATCAGAGAAAACATTTGTCTACTTCTATATCTCCAGATATTTTGTTAAACAGATAAAATAATTTCTTATTGATTTTTTTAAAAAATTATCTATTTGCTAACACATAAGCACAATCAATTCTCTGACTTTGTTTTTATACTTTAGTTT
This sequence comes from Aplodontia rufa, assembly GCA_004027875.1. Classification (NCBI taxonomy): domain Eukaryota; kingdom Metazoa; phylum Chordata; class Mammalia; order Rodentia; family Aplodontiidae; genus Aplodontia; species Aplodontia rufa. The sequence goes on from PVKS010009340.1 coordinate 41,524, forward strand.
TCTTGTCTATACTACTAGAGATTTTTTGGTCTTTTATTTAAAAAGATAAGACTGAAATGTACAAATCAATTAGAAACAGTATCATCATCTTTAGAAGTTTGATTTATTTTTATTTTTTCAAAAATGAAAAAATGCTTAGTTAACTACAACCATAAATCTAGGCATAACTTTGATCTGATGACCCTACTCCTACCAAATCTACTTATGTAAAAGAAAAAACATAACCAAAATTTTGTAATTATGATGAACTCTTTTTGATTGTCTTCTTGGAACAAAAAGAAATTTAAATGTTTAAAATAGGACCTGGTTTGGTAAATTACAGCACATAACAAAATGATTACTGTTATACTTATGTTAATCATGTAAAACCTCAGAAAAATGGATTTGAAAAAGTGTGGAATGAAAAAACAGAATAGATATGCTCTGTGAAATCAGATTTGAATTATAAGGCAGGCATATGCTTTTTTCATATCAATATGCAAAAAAAAATAAGATTTAAGACTATCAAGTTACATTTCTGTTTTAAAAATATTCAGTTCTGTTACTATTTCATTTTAAGTTAAAAAATGCTTCCTCCATGTTCAAATTCTCTCCTTACAAGTGTATCAAACTTAGGGGGTAAGTTCTGGGGAGAGCAGAGAGAACCCCAAAGTTGGCTGTTAGAGTGAGTCTACAAAAATCAAAGACTGTTTTTGACTACACTCATGGTCAACAGAGAACAAGCCTTCCTTCTCAGCTGATGTTTAGAACTAGTTGAGAATAAGCCAAGGATAAGAAGTAGACAGCGGATGTAAAAGCCTGGCTTCTGTTACTCAGACATTGACTACAGGGTGTGGTATGGCTTTAGATTGTAGCCCAGACATGCTTGCTTCTTCCTAGCACCCCCTGAACTCCTCGGTGGAAACACTGTGACAGGCCACAAGACTTCTAGGAGAGATGCACTTACCAAGACTGTAGTGTGTATAGATCCCCCAAATGGAGAAGGAACAAAAAGAGAACAAACCCCCAGAATGCTTTCCTAGATGGTCTTCGCCCACTGTGGAGCATCCACTTAAGACTGCCACCTGCTAAGGGGGTCACTGTCACTGTGTGAACTATCAAGTACAAGTCCATGAAAAACACACATATCTGCAAATTTTTATAATATTGAGAAGCTAGAAACAAGGTCATGAAGGAAAAGAGTATCACAGGGAATTTTTCTTCAAAACTTTATTTTACACCCTTTTTAGTGAAAAACATCAAAATATTTGAGCTTGTGAAAGGTCACATTAAGTGGACGTGAATGAGACACTGGCTTTTCAGGTAAAAATTTAGGGGGTGCCAAAAAGCAATGATCAATCCAAATAATATCTTCATCTAGTAATTTTAAAATCTCTGTGAAAAATCTATGATGAATAAAATATCAAAATGTTAAGTATCAATATTACTTCTTTGAGAGTAATATTGTCTGCAAAGTATTGCTACAAAGATGAAATCAGCAAAATGATTTTCCTTTTGTCTTGAATTCAAATGGCTTGGCATGCCACTGGTTTATTTACTAAATTTAACACATTTTAAAAGAGTATACTTCTTTTTCTTTTTTTAAAGAGAGAAGGACAGTGAGAGAATGAGAATAAATTTTTATTTAGTTTTTTCACATGGCTTTCGTTGCTCTGACGCTTAGTTGTGTACGTGGGTGCTGGGATTTGAATCCGTGTACTCGAGCATACCAGGCATGCGCCGTAACAGCTGAACCACTGCTCCAGCCCTATAAGAGTATTTTTCAAGCCATCTTTTTCATAGTCAAGAATTCAAATTCTAAAGATTAGCTCTGAGGGGGAAAAAATCTCCCAAGACCCAAGACTGCTTGCAAAAGAGATACCTGGTTAGTGATTTTCTGTGGCTACAGTTGAAAGTCCAAGGCAATACTTTATGACTTCAATGCTAAGAAATATTTACAGACTAAGAACTTTAGAGGAAAGTAAGCATTTTTGCAAAGCAAAATTCTCTCAAACATTTGTAGAACATCCTTGTCATTCAACATAAATTTATGGAGTACCTGCTGCATACCATATGCTGTTGCATGCTGAGGATACAGAGACCTGACAATGTGTTTTCCTTAGTCCTCAAAAAAGCACTTTAAGTCCAGCACTATTGAATCACAGACAGAAGCCTGGATGATGAAATGGGTAGATAGTGTTTTCCTACCAACTTCTTTAAGATCACGTTTAGCGAATGGAGAGGACTCATCTTAATAGTCTCTCTTCCCTACTTCATAAGAGAAATAACTTACCAATTCTGTGTCAAAGAAGCTCATGGGTCTTGAAGTCTAGGAAGTACTTGGAGCTGTTGTACTCTTTAGATGTTAAGCCCCATATGGCAGGGGATGTGTCTAATCTCTGTTTTATCCCAGGACTTGGTTTGGCACGAAGAGCACTGTCAAATGAACAAGGGTTCTGAACTGCCATCCTAGGTCAGAAGACCAGCATAATATCAATTCTGTCTCTTGATGGTGGTGTGATTTTTGCCAGGATTCTTAATCCTTCTAGGTCTTTGTTTTCTCACTGATATAATACAGTGATATATGGTTCATTGGGTTATAGGATGTAAAAATAGTTGTAAACAGATGAAGTAGCTGTCTATAAGTTATCATTTCACCTAGTACAGGAGTTAGCAATTTTTTTCTGTAAAGGGCCAGGCAGCAAATGCTTCAGGCTTTACAAAATTCATACGGCTCCATCACAACCACTACTTTTGTATTAAAAAACTTCTCATTAATAATATGCAAGTAAATGGGCATAGCTGTGTTCAAATAAAACCTTATAAAAGCAGATTTGGCCTTTAAGCCATACATTTGCTAATTCCTGTCCTAGTACAACATAAAATGGATTTAGGAAGTTACCTATTCCTGTGTTCATCATTAGATTTTCAGGGAAGAGGTTAATCAGTTTTCCACTTTTTTTAGAGAGAGACAGAGAGAGGGAGAGATTTTATTTAGTTTATCATGTGGCTTTCATTGCTCCAAAACTTCATTGTGTACGTGGTGCTGGGGTTCAAACCCATGCTCGCACGTGCCAGGAAAGCACCATAACTGTTGAGCCAGCACTCCAGCCCAGTTTTCCACTTTTTAATAACTGGATGAAAAATGAGATAAATATCTTCTCAGTGTAAAATTGTGCTATCATCATAAGACTGTATACCTCATGCCTATTCTCACTACAGCCATTTGGACACAATAGTCAATGTTGCAGTCTTACTCCTCAGCATAAGCTCCCTGACAAAGGAGTATAACTACTGTTATAAAAAGGAATTGACACAACCTGGATATTACGTTATTCAAACCAAAATTCATAAAGATCCTAGTAGGGCCCATGGGAGTAAACCTCACATATCATCAGGTTTATTAGAAAAAGAAGGGATACTGAAGCACACTGTAGTCATGCCCTAACATGGCCATAATTTAGGGATGAGCCATTTGAACACTGTGAAACTTGCATGTAAGCACAGTACTGAATCTAAAATTTTAATAGGAACACAACATAAATCATTAAATATATCTGTTCATTCTTGTGTTCTTTCTTAAGAATGGCTTTTTTCCAGGTATGGTTTTTGAAGTTATTAAGCTTGTGCAAGAGGGATTTGTTTGTCAAAGTCTGGTCCAAATCCAAAGGCTATTGTTGCTGTTGCCGAACAGAGATAGTATTGCCTGACAATTCTGCCTTCTGTGGGTGTGTTAATTTATAATCTACATCTTCCTAACACTGCTACTTAGGAATGACTTTAAAAAGAACATAAATGTGTAGAAAACAAAGAAAGAGTTTAATATATACTTTTACTTTTCTAAGATATTTTCTAAATAGTTAATACTATGGTTTGGATATGAGGTGTTCCCAATAGACTCAGGTATTAAAGGCTTGACCTCTGACGTAGCAATGTTCAGAGGTGGGGCATTTTTAGAAGCGATAAGATTATGAGTGATCTGATCTCACCAGTGGATTGACAGCTGTATGGACTACAGGGAGGTAGACCTATTTGAAGGAAGTGGGTCCCTGGAGGAATTTCCTGGAAGTGTGTTTCTTATCTCTGTCCCTTTTTGCTCTCTTTCTGCTTCCTAGCTGCCAAGAGCTGAGCAGCAGTCCTCCACCACACCCTTCCGCCATGATGTTCTGTCTCATCTCAGGTCCAAAGCAGTGGAGCTGGTTGACCATGGACTGAAACCTCTGAAATTGCATCAGAATAACTTTTCTCATCTAAGTGATTTTACTTATGTATTTGTCACAGTGACAAAAAGCTGATTAACAGAGATATATTTCTATACAAATATATTTTAATCTCAGATTATAGAAAATGTATTTAAAAGTTTGTAATTTAAAAAAAAATGATAAAATTTTAGTTTGAAAAAATAAGATACATTTCAGCCAAGCAAAATTTAATATTGGTTCTACATTATCCTAGCCCCCAAATCTTATGATATAGATGGTTTTTCAATTCTATTTATTTACATATCAAGAACAATACATACTTACATGTCATAGTCCTGTGGGTAAAGGTACATTAGAAAATAACCCAACACTGAAATGCCTTGTAATATAGTCCAGAAAATATACTCAATACAATTAATATAGAGAAGTAAGCAATAAAGAATGAATAAGGTAAGAAGTAATTGGATTTGTTGAACGTGAGCTAAATGTATAGGGGCCCAGCCCCAAGGTTGCAGGTTGGAATGTTGCTGCTATAGGGAGAAAAAATCCTCTTTCAAATACTATTCCAACACTTGTGTAATGGTAAAGAATCCTACTAGGGCATTTGGCAATAATGCATCAGAGTGATTGGAGAGACTACTTTTAGGTGTTAATGATGAATAATATCAAAGAAAATGCTAATAGCCACATTGGAAACAGAATTCAAACAAGATGACCTTTACTTTTTTTGGTGTTTTTAAAAAGATGGATTGTAATAAAATCAAATGCAATATGTTATTATCTCCAGTAACATCATTTAGACTGTTAATTTTCTAAAACATCTGGATTATGCTTGGAAACAAACCCTCCACTATGCCAATGGTGACTGCAGAATAGGAAACGTAAGAAAGGACACCAACTGGGTCTGTGATAATGTTTTCAAAAAGAATCTGAACCAACTGAAAAATAAGTGGGCTCATTTCTATCTTGAAATTGCCTCAAATATTTAGTGACCAGAGCTAGGAAGCATTATCTGAGTTTGTAAAAGGCTTGGAAATTTCCAAAGCTAGTAATTCAAGGCTTGGGAGTCTACAACCTTAAGAATACCACAGGGAAACAGTCTGTGCATTTTATTATTTACTTTCCATAAAGAAAAACTTGATTTGTAATTTTTACTGAGTTGAAAGGTTATATATGTAAAACATCCCAGACTTCAAAAACCGCTAACCATGTGGTTCAATGTTGCTACTTTGGTTTAAGGTCATTTCAAAACTACATCATTTGTGAATCAGTGATCAGGTTGGTACAGAGGGAGATTGTTACTGTGATCAGGAAATGGCTCTGTTCATCTGCAATGAGAAAGGGGATCTTATTGACAGAAGAAAAGAAAAGCCAAGTGCACATAAGAGAACTTTAAACAGGTTGTCTGCTGGCTTGCAGTGTCCTGAGTGATATACGGTTTTAGTGTTTTCAACGTCACTGATGGCAGGGGTCATATTGAATAAACTGATTTTTCTTTTCTTTCAATTGTAGTTAATTTCCTTATCCTCTTCTGAAATGCCAGTTTTGGGGTCTTTCATGTAAATGCAAGATTAGAAAGACAAGGAAAAATCAAATGAGGGTTTGGCACATTTCTCACATTGTAATGAAACCAGAGTAATTGAGAAAGTCAGCAAATCTCAGTTATCAATCAAATGGTGAATGTGGTGGGTACAGATGCCAGGTCTGATTTGCTCTTCTGGTCCAGAGAACCTGTTTTGGTTTGGTTGTTGATTAGTTTTGTTTGATATTTGCATTATTCTTACAAACAAAACACCACACATATTGCCCTGCTAGGTCATCCTTATACTTCTATGCCATGGATCAAAGGTGACAGGATGGATTGCATTTTAAAGAGGAATCCGCCCACCAAATACCTGGACCTAAAAGTGTTAAAGAGGGGCTGGAGAGGTAGCTCAGAGGTTACGGTGCTGGCCTGGCATGCACAAGGACACGGGTTTGAACCCCAGCACTACGTACACAATGAAGTGTTGGAGCAATGAAGGCCACATGAAAAACTAAATAAAATTGGTTCTCTCTCTCTATCTCACACTGTCCCTCTCTCTTAAAAAAATAAAGTATTAAAGAAGCTGATGAACTCATTGCAAATATAAATGAAAAGAAATAGACCCTTCAATTAGTACATAAGTTAAGGTAGATGGATTGAAAACACACTTCCAACTCAACTCTAAAATTAATCTTCTTTGATAATGGAAGGGATGTTATTACAGAGATTTCAAAAGTAGTGAATTAATAAAAAATTTTAAGATAAAAAGGTTAAATCCCAGAACTTTGGATTTAACAGGAATGTTCTTTTTAAACCTCATTCACTCCGTTTTCCCTCTTTTATTGGATCTTGATTTTACCTAGAGAACACAGGGAAAACGTCTTTTTTTCACCTTCTTCTTTTCTAATTAAAAGAATGTTTTATATATCCAGACTGGATTCAGAACAAAAGTAATTCTCACCCTAGTTCTGAGTTTTAAAAATGTGAAGCTCAAAAGTTTTGAGATTTTTTGTTCCAAAGATTTTACTAAATGTTAATGTTGACAAATGAGTCAGCCAAGTCTCAGTTCTTTCATTTAGTTTCTGATGAAAAAAAGGAACTGGCTTTAACCACAATTTAAGGGAAAGAACAGTTGCTTCTCTCCTACTGATAAAAATTTTAGCACTATAGGCAAGTTCCCTTGATGCTAATATAGATATGGTGGGTCCAACAGACAGGTGGAGTTGGCAAATAAATGTTCATTTCTTCCTTTTATGACTCAATGTTATCATGAGGGAAATGGAGAACATTTCCACAACACAGCTGTGAGGGATTCTCCAGCTCATCTATCAAGATAACACAGTCTTTTACTCCCCTGCAGTTTGGCAACCATTGGAGAGCTGAGTAGGAGATAGAAGATTCCTCCCGCCTTCTTAGCTCTACCAGAAGGGCAAGTTATGCTTTAGAATTTGACTCGTGTAGTGATCTGTTCTCAGATACTGTGGAGTTATTTGCATGATACTCTAGTTTACAGATTCATTGACTCATAGGAGTGCGTTAGATTTTAGAGGTCATTTAGTTAGTTTTGTATCCCCTATCCCCCTCACCAGTCATTTCCCAGCAAAATGACTATATACCTCTGGTGAAAGAGAGATTGACATTTTCCAGAGTCTTCTCTATTTTTTGAAGAAGATTCTTCATTATATATATATATTCTTGAAAAAAAAACTGGTAGCTTTTGTTGTTATGAATGCAAACACTGATATCAATTTACAGTTGCATTCTATTTTTTCATACAATTTTGTTTACTTTCATTACTCTGATGGATTCTTAAATCTTCCAAAACACAGTTTTTGCTTAATTCTTTCTACTTTTGCCTTTTTGAGGTCATCTGCAGTAAATCAATTTCTTTTTACACAAATGTACCCTTACATTCTTAAAAGCGGATAGCATGTTGACTAGACTGATGATTGGGTTCTTTGGATAACTTCTCCTGAAAGAGATGAGACCCTCCTAAGATCCCGTAACAGACAGGATGCCTCAGTTCAGTACCTAAGCTGTGACCAGATCACCAAGGAATCAAGCGGGCCTGTTACTTTTGCTGACCTGATGGCTGAGCTTCATTAATTCCTGTTCAGTTCTTCCTGAGATCTCAACCCAATTTCAGAAAAAGAAATAAAAGACATTGCAGACCATTTTTAGGAACTATACTCAACTTGGGAAGCAACAAAGTTAATCTAGATGCAGTACTAATTTTTAACTTCTTCCAGACAAAAAGGATTATGGAGAACAACTTGTCATCTTCTCTATCATTAGTCAATGACCTTTGCACTATTCCATTTAACCACTTACAAATTTGAGTATCCTCTAATCTCCTTCTTGGCTAGATCCAAAGAATCATCTGGTTTCACTTTATTCCTGCTGCCACTTTCTTGCCCTGGAACCTCTTGACTAAACTGAAGGCTAAAATTCTAATAGCTAGATATGGCCTTAGTGGCATCTACTTCAATCCTGTTTCTCTCTAAAAACCTTTCTAAGTCTCCTTAATTCACAAATGCAATTAAATTAAGTGAGTAGCAACAACAAGGAATGGGAGATTACAACAAATTGAAGTCATACCAAGTCCAAAGGGAAATATATTAATTTCTGCAGATACTTGCATGAGAGAACACAGGTTTATCATTGCTATGTCCAGGTTATCAAGAGAAACACAAATCCATATTTTGAATAAACTTCTTTGATTATTTTAAAAATTGGATTTTTTTGTGGGGGCTGTTTGCTTGTTTAATGGGTCCTTCTTCCTAAATACATTTTCTGGTCATCCCTAGTGCATGGAGCATCTATTTGGGACCTTTGTTCCATGATCACATTTTCTCAGTTGTCTCAATAATTCTTATAATAGTCTGAAAAATGTTAAAGGAAATGTTGCTTAGATATCAAAAATGATAGGATATGCAATAATTTTGCAAATAATTATGAGACAATGTAAATCCAAGAATTAAAATTATGTGTATATGCTTGTCTAAAGTACATGTGAAAATACAGATTTAGAAAAAAAAAGAAAATGAGAAAACATGAAAAAATGGAATGGGAAATTTGGAAGGAAAGACCATATATAATTAAGATTTTTTTTCTTCCTTTACCTATTCAACATTGGCCCAATTCTCCTCTATGAACCTACCTAGCTTCAAAAAAGTAAAGAAGTCATAAATATATCCACACACAAGGGAAATCAGAACACAAGACAAAAGGAATTTCTTCATATGTTCATCCTCCTTTATAGTGTGTCTCTACTTTTAATCTTATATTCTTTTCTTAATGCTGATGCATGCTCAGATTCCTTATTAAAAAGAGTGTGAAATAAGTCAGACTGATCACAGTATTTTAAATTGGCTGTAATGGGATTTGACTTCCTCAAAGTTTAGTGTTTGAAACTTTACTCAAGGTTCTATTATGATCTTCATGCTAATGATAAAGATACTTAGACATGGTGAGGTCAACTCAAAACTGTGGAGCTTCTAAATGTCAGTGCCTCCATCTAATCCTGGACCACCCCTTCCTCCAAAGTTGTCATGACTCCCTGTTGTCTGTGTTTATAAGTTAAACAATAAAAAGTGAAAATAAAAACAGAGAAAGAAGCCCTGTTCCATATACTCTGCCACCCAACAAAACAAAATTAGGATTTAGTATTTTCTAGTATGTCTCTCTGTCATCCAGTTTATAGCTTATCAGATCCATCTGCTTCATGATCCAGAGTGTTTCTGCCCAACACAGTTATGTTTCTGTTCAGGTTACTTTCTTTTTCTTTTTTTCCCCTCCTTTTTCTATTTTTCCTGCTCTCAGTACACTGGCAAACAATGACTGTCAATGTTCATATTGAATGTCATTGTACTTTTCCTTAAAAAAGTGATTAGGGGCTAAAGTGGTAGCTCAATGGTTACTGTGCTTGCCCAGCAAGAGCAAGTACATGGAGTTCAAACCCCAGCACCACGTACCCAATGAAGTTTCAGAGCAATGAAAGCAACGTGCCAAACTAAATAAAATTGTTTCTCTCTCTTTTTTTCTCTCTCTCTTACTGTCTTCTCTCTTCAAAAGGTTTAAAAAAGTGATTATTAGAAAACTTGAAGTAGTATTTTCTTTGAAATATTTTTTCATTGAAGACGATAAAGAGCAAATAAGCTAGTACCCTGTCATTGTGAATTCAGTGTTGTGTGAAATTGTGCAGGCTGGCTAACTTTATGTGTTGAGCAGGTCTTTTAACTTTTTATTCTTGATGGTTTGTCATCTGGGGCCTGGGAGGGACTGCCCTTCTTATTTAACAGAGATAGCAAATAATTTTTCAGTAAGGGTGCACTTTATTTGCAAGTGAATCAACCCAGAGCCCACATCCTGACCACTTCCTCTATAAGATATTCACACTGAAGGCCACTATTACCCTACCCCAATCAGCCTGGGGTTAAGAACCTGACAATCTCTATCACTCAGGGCTTGTTGAAATGTGTCAAAGTAAGCAGTTGCTGAACCTTCTAACTCAATCTCACCCATTTCTTCCTAGGGAAGCCACAACAAATGCTTGAGAAATTGTTAGTACTTAAGAGATTGGGGAGGATGAATGGTCTGACATTTGGTCATAGGTCTGTACCCAGAAGCCATTGTGATTTCAAGGTAGGTATTGATTCCTCACATGCTAAATGGGACTAAGTTCCAGACAAGAACTTAAAAGTAAAACCAATGGAATGAAAATTTGCAAGATGAAAATATAAATGTTTAAATGCAATTCTCTTGGTGAAAAGTTTTGAATGCCTAAAATAAATTTAAGCTGAATAGAAAATGCTCATAGCTACCTCATAAAGCATTATTTATTTTCTCTTATGAAGACTCACTCCCTCTGTATCCTTTCTTTGCCAATATGTGACGTTCTCTGGGGCAATTTCCAACCGTTGCTTCTGTCAGCCAGCTGATGACCACAGCAGTCAGCACACTGACCCAGGAGAGCACCAGGACCCCGGTTGTCAGCCAACTTGCACAATGGAGCCTCAGCAATGTAAAAACCTCCAAATATCCTTGCGCTCTCTGGCTCAAACTTGGCAGCAAGGAAGGCTGCCAGAACAACACCAGGAGGGGAGCCAGGGGAGCAGTGTGCCAGAGCCAGCAGGTGGCAATGGCCAACTGCAGCTGAGTGGCAGATCAGTCTTTCCAGCAGTTAAGACAGCCAACAGAGGTGGGAGCCAATGCTGCTCTTGTTATCCGATGTATAGGCATTGTTATAAATGACATCAGAGCCTCCTGTACATTTCTCATTGGGCTTGTTAGCCAGGTGGCAGTTTTACCAGAGCTATCACTGCTCCAAGCAAAGCGTATGCTAGGTCGTTTAACTGACATTTGAGGCCAGGGAATTACATTTCTTGCAGTAATGTCTTAGATACACAATAACAATGAGCTCTAGTGTTTATACAGCACCATCTTCTAAAATGGTTTTTGCACCTGACAGCACCTAAATCAGACTTGGATCACTCACTGCTCACAATCAGCTAAGGAGGTACCACCCAGCCACTTTAAAAATTAGAAATTTAATATGTAGATATGATGTTTTAGAATTAAGGTCATGCAAAATTGGAGATAGAATCAAGAGGAAAATAGGAATTTTAAATGTCATTTTCATACACAACCCAACATAACAATTGATGGAGGACACATCTGAGTGAGGCCTGTGCATTTTGTCGGTATTATAGTCACCTCAAGTAGTAGAAAGACTAGAATATAGGCCACTTTTCTTAATTTAGATCTAGAAAAAGTTTACATAGGCACTAGAGTAGTGAAAAATATTCATTATAAAACTTGTTCTAAATCCTTTCAAGAGCAGAGATAATAAAGGAAGCAGATGTTATAAGGTATGTTTCCAAGTTGGTGTAAGCATTGATAAGTTGTCATATGTTTGCCAAATGAGCAAGGTCTACTACTCAATGAATAGTCTTACTTGCCTAAAACAAATGAAGCACTGTTCTAATATCTGTGTACTTCATACATACATTAAAATTCTTAAGATTGAGTCTGATTTAAGGACATTATAATCTTTCTGACAAAGCAAAACTAAAGAATTACCAGCCAACATTAAAAAAGAATTTGAATGTAGACTCTTCCTGTAATCAGAGTAAAAGAGGAAAGACTCTGAAGTGGTGCAAGTGGTGCAAGAAGGTCTGAAGTGGTGCAAGAAGGCTGTCTGGAGAAGGAAGACAGAAGAGCTAGACCTTAGCATGCTTGGACCCCAAAAGTCTCATCACATACAGACCTAGCTAGGAGCTAGAGTTTCAACTGCCACAATATAATGATGATTACAAACCAAGTCTCTATCATTGAGAACCAACCACAGGCCAGGAGCTACAGTAGATTACTGAGGATGTGGTGCTTTTTAGAAATTCAGAGCAAGTCTTGTAAATAGCCTAAAATGCTGCTATTTCCCCTCAAATTAATCTGGCTTGCTATTTGTGCTTTGTGACCACCGTGAATATTCACATCAAATTCACCCAAAGGAAGAAGTGGACCATGTTTAGACAAAGCCTTCTTCAACCTCCTGTCTTTACAAAGACAATGTTTATTTCAATGACTTTTTAAAAAGCATAGCAATTAGAAATGAAACAGAAAACATTTTTTTATCTTTTAGCCCTCCAGAGATGATTACCTGAAGTAGTTCAGCTAAGATCCTACTACCTAGGACCCGGGGAAGAAAGTCTGAAAATCACTGGCTGTGTGCTACTTTATCAAAACCTTTATGATTCTGCGATTCTGAGAATAATGCTAAGAATACCAGGAGGAATACGTTTAAGTTCAAGGGAAGACTAAAGATGTGTTGTCTCTAATCATTGTGCTAAACAACAGACATACAAAATTTTGGAAAAATTGGATAAAGAAACATTCTTCTTCCCATCCCATATTCAGCCCTCCTCCTCATCACACACATGGGTTCAACCTTTTCATGTGTGCATGTGTGTTTCATAATTATGGCAAAATATTCCCACTTTTCTTTTCTTTTGCTATTATCGGCTTCTTTTTGCTAGCACAGGGGTTGTTGATACTTTGATACCAGGGCTGCAAGAAAGGTGGGTTCCAACCATTCCCCCTTACCAGGAGCAGTGAGCATCTCAACACGAGTCATTTCACACCTCCCCTTGCTGTTTCTAAGCAGCATCTAGCACAACTTGTTTGGAACTGCCACTTCCTGGCTTTGAATTTGTGTCATATTAGGTTTGGGGAGAAAAAATAGAACATTCTGAGCTGACTTTGTCTCTGGTACCATTCTCAGCTCATCTTGTTTCATTCAGTTCTGAGGCATCTGGGCAAGTGTGAATGTATTGCTCATAGTTCTCCTCTGACATTTGCTGGGCCCATGGTACAGTTCCACATACGCCTCTGTATTTGAAAATATGGCTGCTGCTATCAGTAGGGCAATGAACAGATGTGGGTGACCTGAGACAGTCGCACTTCCTTACCTCTCTCTCTTCTGGAATGTGATGCCCACTTTTGAGAGAGCAGCTGAGGGTTTGGAGGGTGACCTTGACTATGGAACAGTGCCATGAGGACAACAACTGTTCAAGGGATCCTGGGGTCCCACTAGCTAAACAGGATTAAAAAGTTACAGTTCCTTCTGTATCTCGAATCCCTACAACTCTTCACTTAAGATAGTCCAAAAAATGAATTAATATCCTAATATGGACAGTTGAAGCACAATCAACTAAAATGCCTGCTTTCTTTTCCTCAAACACACCACCCTTACTTCAATTCTCAGACACTTAATTGTTCCCTCCCCTGGGGACTCTCATGTTTACATCTTCTCAGTGATGATTCCTTCTCACTATTTCTCTCCCAGTACTCAAATAGCAGCTCCTCAGAGAGGTGTTCCCTGAGCACTACTTAATTTAGCACACTACCATACATTTCAAATTTTAAATATATTTTCCTGTTTTATCATCTTTTTTATAAAGGGAAAGAGAGAGAGAGAGAAACAGAATCAATTTTTATTTATTTTTTCATCCAGTCTTCTTTTCTGTAACACTTAGTTGTATACATGGTGCTTGAGTTTGAACTCTGATCCGTGCTTATGCCAGGCATGCTCTTTCACTGCTGAGCCACCGCTCTAGCTCCCTGTTTTATTATCTTTATAACACTTATCAAAATCTAAAATTATCCAGTTAATTTATTTGGTTAAGTTTTTGTTCATCTTTTTTTTATCAGTTTCTCTGTATCTTTGACATAATCAATGTACCCTAAGAATAGGATTTGGCATCATGATATGTGAGAAGAAAAAACAGTAGAATGGAAAAATGAAATACCTGCTGCTTTCCTGTATCATTTTCCAGTTATGGCTTTTTTTCTTCTGTCTCTCACTTACTTGTTTCTTCCTCTTCTCTCCCATACTAGGACGAGAGAATTTAGATGGTACAATGTGCTGGAATACAATTTTGGTTAGAAAACATTAGAATCTATAAGAACATATTCCATATAGCATCTCTCCCACTTCTACTCAACTTGAAGAAATTATTCACTTACTGGAGGTCAATGTGTCAACTTGTTATGATTCATTACTCAGGAGGTCCTAGTCTGCAGGGGGAAGTGAGAAGGCAGCATAGAGAAAAATCAGCCCTAGAGAAGACAAGCTGGAATTGCCAACTGCTCTCTTTCTCTTTAAACTTGCAAACACCCCTCATGTGGTCTCCCTATTGCAGGAAAGCAAGGGATCTGTTGATTCTATCATAAACAAACGATAGCTATTGCCCATAGTATTTGATATAGCTTCTTTATTGTTCTAAATTTCAAATTGTTCCAATGAACAGTGGAAAAATTTGAGTCCATGCTGGTATAATTGGTGGTTATATAGACTTGGAAGTGCTATGTTCGAGTCCACTGAATTGGGCAGGTAGAGATGCAAGTTTGAAGTTCTGGGATCCCCACTTATCCTATATGTAGAAACACAAGAGCCATGTATACATAATATGTGAATGCACATGATCATAAGGTGGGAAAAGAGAAGAACTAACATTGAACATGGCACTCTATCAACATCAAAAGAGAATAAAATAAAAAGGAGCATATATTGAAGTACATGGTATAGCTCCAAAATAGCTTGACAGAGCATAATATGACCTTAGATGCATCCTTTTCATGGGTAGATGATTTTGTATTGGAATTGTTACATAAGATAGAGGAATTGCTTCAGCAGGGCAGCACTTCTCTGAGGAGCCATCGTTTGGCCCATCTGCTGAAGAACTGTGGGGAATAACGTCTGCCCTACTGGCCTCAGCAATCCACTGCATTAATAGAACATAAGTGCTTATGCAATGGCACTGGATCTGTGGCAGCTGTTTGTTCAATGTTTCATGCTTTTAGTCACATCTGCTCCAAATGAGTGTTAATATTGCAGTGGCATCCACTAAGGATGGGCTCTGTCAGCTTTGCTGAGGATCAGTCTGACCCCTGCAACAATGGGAAAGCACTTGGTCCCAAAGTACTATCTTTTAAAATATCCATATCTGCTTAACCTGCAGGTTACACTATCATACCCTCTCTGCCTTCAGCTTTCTCCTCTTTCATGCCCCCCCAATAAAAACCCAAGTCAGTGAATCTCAAGGAGAAAAATTGCATTTATTTCTAGCACCCTGTCCAGCAATGTCAGATAACAGTTTATTCATCCCCCGGCCCCTGGATGACATTGAAGCATATCAACAGTGACAAAAGTATATTGAATAATTATCTTGAAATTAATACATTATCCCAAACTTAAATAAATGTCATCTGATCAATATATCTTGGAATGGAAAAGGAAGAGAATGTGAAGGGCATCGCTTCATTATTCATTAATTTTAGAGTAATGTAGGCAGATGAAATGGTTATTTCAGAGCACTGCTATTATACTCACTGGCATTTTAAATAACTCCCAATATTTAACAGTATATATTCCCTTGTTGGAACAGCTTATAGACGTTAACACTTTGGCTTCCAGGTTCTGCTGGTCTGAAAAGTCAAATAACAATATTCAAAGGCCATTACTTTGATTTCTCTCTTTAAAAAATGCCTTTCCATTTTCATTGGTAACTGGTAAGCTATAGCATATACTCATCTTAAGTCCTGATGAAAAAGCCTATTAATGTCATAGTCTTGAGGACTCTAATTGTTCCATTAATCATATTCCCAAGGATAAAATAAATAACTCAATTATATTTCAGCTCTCTAGTGTGTAAATGAGATGTATAGGATAATACCTCCCAGTACTTATATAAACCTGTGTGGGAAATAATTTAAAGAGTGTCTGTACCATGAGGAAGTTAGCCAGTAACTTCAATGCCTAAATTATGATCAATGATAATGATTAATGCAAATACATAGTCCTAAGAATATATATCGTATTTTATTTCTTACTTTTTATTTGAAATCAGAATTCTGTGTATTTCCATGTATGATTATTGCAATGCTTGATAAATGCAGCACAATAGTTGCATGTGAACACTTTACCTCCTTCAAAAAAAGAAAAATTTGCCCAAAATCTTAGATATATGCCAAAGTAAAGACAGTGTTTTTTTAAAATTAAAAGATGGTGCTGTATTATCAGTTAACCTTGAAATGATTTAATGATAGAGTAATTTATTTTTGATTAATAAGAAAGAATGTTATAGTCCACAAAGCCTACTGGTGGATCTGGAGAAAGCGGGTTTTCACCAAACTGGTGAGTTGTAGTAGGTGATAAACTACAGAGAAAGCAAACAAACATATAATTTGTAGCATTCAAGACTACCCCATAAGGACGGCAGATTAAACTGTATTCTTAATGGTGTTCCAGGTCCTGAGGACTTGTGCAGGGGAAAGGGAAAAGACTGCTAATTAGGCAGACTTTCACAAGGTATTTTCTACCTTGTGAAGTCTTCGACTTATGTCAGTTCTCAGGTAGACACATCAAGAGAGGTACTTAGTTTGCCAGTGATTGCCACAGATCCATGACATACCTTCTTGTTTTACAGGCTTGGGCATCTCATACAGAGAGTGGCCACCTGTGCTGGGACTCAGGGCAGTCTTATGACCTCAATACTGAGAAAGTAACACAATTTAAAACCTTGGCTGCCTTGTGACCTGATGGAAGTGAATTCAGGGCATTCTTTTATAGCTAATAATATGATTATAATATATTCAATATATGCAGAAGAACATTTTACACATTAGCTCAAGGATAATTGATAGCCTATGAGTACTCCTGACAACTTAAAATTTAAATTTTATAATAATTTGCTTATCCTTGATTTTTACTGGTTTAGAAACTATTATATTATGAAAGTTTTTACTCCTGTGCTTTCTGTTTGGAATGACATTACTTTTTTTTTGATACTTATTCATATCAAATGAAACCACCTTAAACCCAGGTTAAAGCATTTATCTATAATGTGACTTCTATTGCTTCCTTCAGGCCAGTTGTATTTTTTCCTTCCAACTCCTAATGTGATATTCCTCCAGGTATCGTCTGTTGATGATCTGCAGAAGAATCACCAAAATTAAAATTAACTAAATTTGACTTAAATAAAGAAAAAAGAAAATATCCATATCACTTAATGAACTACTGAGTCAAAAATCAAAACTGTTGCCAATGAGCTTTATTTTGGTCCTGTGTTTTATTAATATATTCTTTGGAGAAGTTTCTTGCATTGTTATTATTTGTTACCAAATCATGTCTGCTCTTCCTGGAACTCATTTTTTGTGTTGTCTTTCTAACAGGTTATCATTTCTTGAGCGTGTATGGACACTGTCTTTGCTATTTATATCTTCAGTCTGGTCTTCAGGCCTGCATACTTGCATCCATACAGACACTATAGAGCTTTCATAAGCTGGGGTCAACACATATTCTGATTACTCAGTGTATGAGGTAGAGACCTGAAACTAAAGATGAAAACATTATTTTAATAAAATTTGGCTTAGAATGTGGAATCTTTTCCCATATCATTAACAATAATATACTGTACTTTGAATACCACTTTGACAGTCCCCAAACATCCATTCAGTCAGAAACTCAGCATGAGACAGAGGACTCACTACAAATAAGATGATTGGAGGAGGGTTTGTTTACAAAGGGCCTCTTTACAGAGGTTGTCATAATGGAGGAATCATGACAGGTACTGTGGCAATCTAAG
The DNA here is from genome assembly GCA_004027875.1 of Aplodontia rufa. Taxonomy (NCBI): domain Eukaryota; kingdom Metazoa; phylum Chordata; class Mammalia; order Rodentia; family Aplodontiidae; genus Aplodontia; species Aplodontia rufa. Next base: position 59,373 of record PVKS010009340.1, read on the forward strand.
ATTTAGTAAAACAAAAGGAGGAGTGACAAAGAACATAAACAAAGAACATAGGACAGTGACCTGGGCAAAGCTGGGTTTCATTGAGGGAGAAAATAAGAAAAATAAGGCCCTGATGTCGTTCTCTGATTTTCCTCTAAACTTCCTCTTTGGCTCCCCATTGGCTGAACCCAGGGGACATTAGAAGACTTGAGAACCTGTTAAAATCCATACAGGTCAGGCTCACAGGGAAGAAAGGAAGATTTTTTTTAAAAAGTGGCAAAAAATGAAGGTTAAAAGCAAATGAAAGATATTCAGAACAATATTCTTATTCAGAGATGAAAGACAGATTTTGAAAAACCAAATATATCATACTCAGTAATAAAATGCTAACATTTCATATGAGAAAAATCAAATAACACTTAACATACTTCATTTGGCAAAAATTCATTTTATAGACTCCTACTGGTCAAAAACACAGGTGGAGAAATGTTTGTGCATAGAACTTTAACATTAATAAGTAAGTACTGACCAAGGAGTCTAAAAAATCAGATTGATATACCATGATTTTAAATATATCTAAAATAAATAATGCTTTTTCTTCACTTTGTCTTACTGTGATCTTCATTGTTTTTATTTTATTTTTACTTTTATTTCTTTGGAGTGGACTCCATGCTGAGAGCAGAGAGCAGAGCCTTAGGTTTATTCACTATGAGATACAGAAGGCCCTGAACATGGGTTGGAATTACTAAGAAAAACATGAGAAACTTTCAAAAATTTTGCAAAACAAACAATTTTTGTGTTCAATGAAAGAATTTTATGGAATACATCAAGGGGCTTGGAATCACTTCAGAACTTTTGCCATTTATGTCCTAAATAAATAAGTGGATAGATACACTCCACCCTTAAGAATTTTTGTAGCTCAGGGAGTAGATAGACATGTACACAAGAGTTCAATAAATTTATACAGTCCTTAGTATTCACCAAGAATGATTCTAGGCATGAGAAATACAATGTTAATCAAGAAATAGTGTCTGTACTCTCACAGATGTACATTCTACTGGGAGATAAATACAATAAAGGATATTTTAACATGAAAAATATTAAATGACAGTGAGTAATATGCAGAAAATTAAAATAGAAAATTGTGTAATGTGCTTCATATTGAGCATACAGGGAAGGCTTCTCTGAGGTGGTGGGTGAAATCTAGGTGGTAAAGGAGTCTGCCGTAAGAAGATTAGTGAGAACACTGCAGTTAGAAAAACCACAAGTGTCCAGTCCCAGCCCGCAGGAACTGGACGGCTCTCATTTGGTGGTTGACTGGGAATGAAGTAGACCCACTGGCCCTGAGTTCTCCAAGCGCTTCATTTCTCCCTTTACTGCGGCTAAAGGCCTCTAAGCGCTTCCTTCTCCGCCTTCTCTCTTTTAGAGGAAAGGCCTTAAAATATACATCTCCTCTCACTAGAGGCTTTTACATTTAGAGTCAAGGCTATTCACATTTTCTCTCTTTTACAGTCCCTGTTTCTACTGCTGAGGCTTTTCTTACTGTCTGCATGTTAGGGTTTCTTCTTCTGCCTCTGCTGCTGCTCTCCTCTGTCTCTGCCACTGCTGCTTCTCTGACTAGTGGCTACTTCTCTGTCTCGTTTCTGCCACCTGCATGGGAAGGTCTCCTCTCACCAGTGTCATCTATCTCTCTCTCTCCGTACGCCCGGTATTTATCTGTTACAACAACCAATAGGAATACAGTGCAAACACATTCAACCAATTGTAACAAATGAGCAGCCAAATAACTTAATCATGCAGTCAGGCAGTTTGCTAATTACAAGTCATCTGGGCCTCTTAGAGTTGTTCACCACCAATTCTTTTACAAGCCACCTGGGCCCTTTACAGAGTTGTTTACCACTAATTCTTTTCTCTGGCATCATGTTGGGCTTAGTCTCCAACAACAAGTAACAAGGCCACAAGATGATAGAAGCTGGGTTTGCTCAAGCAACTGAAAGACAACTGGGATTTATGAGTTGCACTAAAAAGGATACTATGAAACACAAGCCAGGACCGAGTTCGGCTTTTATTCCAGGCATATAGGGACCCATTGGCAAAGGAGTGGTAGGATTTCATTTTTACTTTCTTTTTTTTTTAATTATTTGTTTGACATAATCTTACATATTGCTGGGAATCGTTACATATTCATGCATACATGGATATTGACATAGTAAGGTAAGGCTGATCCTGGTACAGGATCTCCTGTCCCTACCTCCCCCTGTCCTGCATTTCTACTTTTGGTGAATCACAAAGGCTGTTCCATGGAGCCCAGATAGCGCTGGAACAAGAGCAGAGGCAGGGAAGCGCTAGGGGCCTATGATACCAGTCCAGGTGAGAGTTGATGATGACTTAGACTATGGAAGTAAAAGTGGAGATAAAATCAGATAGATCCAGAGTATACTTAATGGATAAATTCGTAGCTTTTAACTGAAGGATTTAATGTGGGTTTGAGAAAAAGAACAGGCTAGCTGACATAAATTTTGGCTGATATAAAATGTGTACATACTAATGTTTTAACTCATCATCATAACTACTGCAACGTTAATACATGAAGAGTTCAATGGGAGACTGGACAGGTGGCTCAGCAGGAAAGCACTTGCCTGGCATGTATGACAACTCAGGTTCGATCCTCAATACCACATCCACAACTAAGTGGAGGAAAAATAAAAACCAGATGAAAAAACAAAATTAACTCACTCTCTCTCTCTCTCTCTCTCTCTCTCTCCTTCTCCCTCAAAAACAAAAATAAAATCAAGAGTTCAAGGAGAGATAGCAAAAGATGTATCTAAGTTTCCCTCAGAGCCTTAGAGCATCAAAGAATACTATGCAAGAGATTTGAAGAAGGTCTTTGAATACTACCTTTCCCATAAGGACTTTGGGTCAGAAATTGTATCACTTGCCCATCATTATAACCACAGAATCTAACAATTATGCCCAGCATACAGCAGGCACTCAAAGTGGAAATGATTTAATATTTAAATTGGCACTACAGTCCTCACAAAGTCACTCAATATTCTGTTACAGAATCTAAATTACATGTCTTACACATATTTATTCCTATCAATCAAGTTACTTGGTCTGGTTGCTTCATGAGTTCTTTTGGTTGGCCATGATGTTTGACATGCGTTGCTGTAACATTTATTCAATTCCTACTCTACAGGGTTACTATGACCAGTGATGGTGATGGGAACACTGTGGTATCAAGGACACAGTACCTCCCAACACAGTGCTTAAAATCTGGTGCCGTTGGGACCAAGTGCAAGGTGCAGACTTTGGGGCTTAGTGTAGCATGGAGTCATACCTACGAATGACTATGAGCAAGACAGTCATTTTAGGATGCAAGTTGTAGTACACATGTTTACCTTCCTGACTGAGTGTGGAGAAGGCTGTTGTTAAGACTTGATGACACCAGAATAAAGGTTGAAATAGCACCTGAGCTATTGTATGCTGTGTGACCATGATAGGAAAGAGCAGTTTCCCTTACTAAAATTTCACTCCGTGTAATGTCATTGACATTTACCTGATGGATCCGCAGCAGTTCTCAGTTCTGTGATATGAGAAAGTGATTACACACACCCTGAGACAAACTGGCTCTGAAACACAAAGCTTCAAAGCAAACCCTTGAAGGGTTTAAAAATCTTCAATAATGAATATTCAAAACTGCAGTAGAAAAGACTCTCTTTGTGCTCCTCACACCTACAAATTACTTTTGAATTGTACCTCATATAAAAAGAACCAGATCATTAAATGACACTCAATTAGGCCTGAAAACTGAAAATTACTTACATTCTGTCTTTTGTTCAGACACTTGAGAATAATGAATTATCCATAGTTCAAATTTCTGCTACTTGTTCCAATGACCATTTCCTACTTTCTCAGGGTTGAGGGGTAAAATACATTGTGCCTATACAGCACTATATACAGCTAATGAGGATTATAATTAAGTGCATAGCAAGATTCTATGCTATTTATCAGTTCTGACTGCTCTTTTACCATTCCTGACCATGTTATTATACACTGTAATAAAAAAATCAGAAATTTTAGAAAGAACACACGGGTTTGTTTACTTGTTTATACTGCTTGTCTTCCAAATTTGATTTGTATAATTAAACTTTTTATTTTGGGAGAATTAGATTTCACACATGCTTGTAAGAAATAATACTCTTTGCCCAGGTTTCCTAAATGATAACATCTTGCAACCCTATTGGATAAAATGGCATTCAGGACACAGACATTGCTATGTTAAGACAGAGACCACTTCCTTTGCCACAGGATTTCTATTCCCACCTTAACCTTTGGGAACCACTGATCTGTTATCCATTTCTTTTTTTTTTTTTGGTACTGGAGATTGCATCCAGGAGCCCTTAACCACTGAGCTACACCCAGACAGAATCTCACTAAGTTGATTAGGGCCTCACTAAAATGCTGATGCTGGCTTTGAACTTTCTATCCTGCCCAGCTCCTCAGGTGATAATCCATTTCTGGACTCATCATTTGCAGAATATTATATAAGGGCAATCATATAATATGCAACCTATTGGGATTACCTTTTATTTTCCCTCAGCATCGTTTTCTGAAAATTCATCTATGTTGCTTGTATCAAATTTGTTCTTTTGTATTGCTAAAGAGTATTCCAGGACTTGAATATACCAAATTTTGTTTAACCATTCTCTCGTTGAATGAGATTTGAGTTATTTCCATTATCTGCCTATTCCAAGCTGCTACCAACACTGTGTACACACATTTGTGGGAACATGGATCTTCATTTCTCTGAGATGAGCTGCCAGAGTACAATTGCTGGGCCATATGCATATGTTAACTGATTCTTTACTGTCCTCTTCATTTTGTTGTAGGTTTAAGCTACAGAACTTTCATTTGCTTGTCTTTCTATCATCCATTTATTTGCAGAGGTCTTTTTTATTGTTTCTAACATACTCGTAATTGCTCACTGAAGCATTTTTTTAAATTTTTTATTAGTGCATTATAGTTTTA
>PVKS010009341.1:0-64390 GCA_004027875.1 Aplodontia rufa
AAGCTAGAAATGGGAAAGAGAGGAAGAAAGGAAAAGAAAGAAAAAAAAAGAAGAAAAAAGAAAAAATAATCTGTATAATAAAAAATTAAATAAAATATGATGAGATAAAAATAAGAGCAAGAATAAAAATTAAAAAGAGATAATGAATTAAAAAATAAAAAATTTAAAAGCTAAAAAAGTAAAAGAAAATAAAAATAACAAATAAAAAATTCTTAATGAAATCTTGTATCTATAGACAATGAGGGTATCTCTGGGACCTCAATGTGAATGTGTCTCAGTCTGTGGCCCCCTGCAGGCTGTCTCCCGGTACCAGGATTGCTTCCCACAATGTGCTGTCTTGGAAGACAAGTGTTTTACTTAGGATAGGGGCTGGTTCAGCAACAGTATCTGTGGCTTTGTTCACATCCTCAGTCGTGGCTACTTCTGTAGCAGATGCGGGATTGTGACCAGTGAGCGCGGAACGTAATGGAGTTGCCACCGTTCCTAGCTGAACAGAGAACTTTCTCCTCCTTCTGACAGATGTTCCATAGCCCCGCCTATGTGGCCCAATGGGAACCGTAGTCCTGTGGCTCGTAATGGCGGCGAGCGACCGGGCACCCCGGGGCCGTCTCCGAGCACAGCTCTCTCCCTTCACAGAGTGCAAGGTTGGCGGGGGTCTGAGTAGTTACGGACAGGATGGGGTTAGCGATGAAATCTGTTTCTGCTCAGACCCACTGGATCTTTAATGCGGCTTGCTGCCCCGTCTCTGCAGCTGGTGCAGGATTGAGACCAGTGAGCGCACGAACGAAAAGGAAGTCGTCAGTGTTCCTGGCCGAATAGGGAAAAATTCCCCTCGTTCTGACAGACGCACTGTAGCCCTGCTTTTGCAGTCAATGGGAAATGTAGTTCTGCTGCTCGTAATGGTGGCGAGCAACCGGGCACCCCAGGGGGCCGTCCTCGAGCTCGGCTATAGCCCCTCACAGAGTACAAGTTTGGCGGGGGTCTAATTAGTTACGGACAGGATGGGTTAAGTGATGAAATCTATGTTTCTGCTCAGACCCCCTGGATCGGCGGCTGCCGTTTGTATTCCCGTCCCTGGAGCCGGTCGGGAATGTGTCCAGCAAGCTGCGGGATGGAAGGGTACTGTTCCCGTTCTTGGTAGAACAGACAAAAACTTCCTATTTCCAAACTCATACGAATGCTCCGCAAACACCAAGCAAGGAGCTGTACCAGTAATCCTGGCGGGGCAGACAGAACTCTTTCTGGCAGGCTGTCCGCAGTGGCAGGCTTCTGTGCCCCTGGCGGGAGGGGAAAATCCCCCTGCTTCTTTTTTTAAATTTTTTTCCCTTCTCGCGAAACTCCTAAGACTCAGCTCCTTATAAAAAAGCTTCACAAACTTTAGTAGTAGACAATCAAATATAGTTCCCCCTGGACGCACCTTGGAAAATTGGTGATGCAGTGGATTTTTACCAAGCAGACTCGGAGCCTCAGGAAATGCTGTTACTCTTCAGGTCGCCATCTTCAGCAGACCCCAAAATTTCTTGATTTCAGCTTTCAGATCTTCTTTGATCCATTCTTCATTTAAGAAGGTAGTATTCAATTTCAATGTATTTATGTGATTTTTGTTATTTTTCCTGCTGTTCATTACTAGTTTCATTCAAATATGATCTGATAAGATACATGGAATTATATCAGTTTGGTTTTTTTTTTTTTTTTTTTGTATTTGCTAAGATTTCTGTTGTGGACTAGAACAAGACCAAGTTTGGAGAAGATCCATGTGCTGCTGAGAAGGTAAATTCAGCTGTTTTGGGGTGGAATATTCTTGATTTACAGTGTGGCTTAGGATGGAGATAGCTTTCTTGATTTTTTTTTTTTTTGCTTGATGATCTGTCTATTGGTGATAAAGGTATATTGAAGTCCTCTGGTATATTTGTGTTCTGGTCTATAAGGGACTTCATGTCACAGAGTTTTTTTATCCCCTATATTTGGGAACATTGACGTTTGGGGCCTAAATGTTTATTATGGTCATATCTTCTTTTGTATTGTTACCTTTACTAAAACATAGTGGTACTTTTACCTTTTCAAATTAATTTTTGGTTGAAATCCACCATTTTGGATATAAGTATTGCAACACCAGCTTGTTTTCTTGGGCCATAAATCTGGTAGTTTTTTTCATCCTTTCCCCTTCAATCTGTGGCTGTCTTTGGCTGTACAGTACTTATCCTGTCAGCAGCATATTGTTGGATTTTGTTTTTTGATCCAATCTGTGTCTTTTGATTGGGGCATTGAGTGCATTCACATTCTGTGTTAGAATTGAAATGTGATGGTGGTTCCCTGCTATCATGATCTTTGCTGTATTTTGTGCCTTTTGGTTATCTTTTAGTGGGTTATGCTTTTATTAACTTTCCTCTGCTTGTGGGGTTTAGGAATTGTTTGCTTTCTCCTCTACTTAAAGTTTGTCTTTGGGTTTTCTTTGCAGTTCTGGTTTTGTGTTCATGTGTGTTGCTAATTTGTTCTTATCATGGAATGTTTTTATTTTCCCAATTGAATTTGAAGCTGAGTTTTCCTGGATATAATAATCGTGGTTGACAGTTGTTTTCTTTCAGGATTTGGAATATCCAATTTCAAGCTCTCCTTGCTTTAGGGTCTGAGTTAGCAATCAAACATGATCCTGATTGGTCTGCCTCTGAACGTGACTTGGTGTTTCTCTCTTGCAGTATTAATATTCTTTTCTTATTTTCTCTATTATATGTTTTGAATACGATGTGTCTTGGTAAAGTTTTCATTTGGTTTTGTCTATATGCTTCCTGAATGATATATGTCTTATTTCTGATATGGGGAAATTTTCTTTAATTATTTCATTGAGAATGTTCTTTATGCCTTTCCTTTGTTGTTCAATATTCTCCTCTATCTCAATATCTCCTATATCCTCTCAGGTTTGTTCTTCTGATTTCATCCCATATTTCTTGGGATTTCTGATCATGTTCAATAAGTTTTTATTCTTTTCTGTCTTCCATGCATTCAAGATTACTCAGCCTGACATCACTGTCAGAAATTCTTTCTTTGAGAGCTGAATTTCTGTTTTCTATTGAGTTTAATCTGTTATTAAAAATCTTCCATTGAACTTTTAATTTGGTTGACTGTGTTTTGCAAGTTTAAGAATTCTGTTACATCTGTTTTCAGTTATCTATTAATTTATTAAAATGGTCTTTCTGCACCTGTGATTGCTCTCTTATTTCCTTCCTTAAAATTTCTTTTAATTCTTTGATTATTTTAATAATCACACTGTTTTTTTCTCTATGTTTTCATCCAGGTCCCTATTCATGGACTCCTTGGTTGGGGAACTGTGAGTTTGAGGAGGAGAATTGTTTGCCTCTTTCCTCTTTTTCTTGTTCTTTGAATTTAAGATGCTTCTTTTTCTCCTTATTTTAGTGCATGAGCCTTTGTGAGGGATTGAATTGTTTGTTCAGAGGTTCTCCCTGCATTTTTTTTCAGTTATAACTTGTTTATTTAAAATCACACAGGGATTAAATCTCAAGGGACCCTTAATAGCCAATATAATCTTAGAAAAAACAATGTTGAATATCTCACACTTTGATTTCAAAATATATTACACAGGTACAGTAATGAAAACACTACAGTATAAGGGCTGAAGCAGTGGCTTGGCAGTTATGGTGCTTGCCCAGCATGTGTGAGCAAGCGAGTTCAAACCCCAGCACCACCATGTACACAACGAAGTCTCAGAGCAATGAAAACCACATGAAAAACTAAATAAAACCATTTCTCTTTGTTTCTCACTGTCCCCTCTCTTTAAGAACAAAAACAGGGACTGGAGTGGTAGCTCGGTGGTTACAGCGCTTGCCTGGTATGCGCAAGTACACCGGTTCAAACTCCAGCAACAAAAGCCATGTGAAAAACTCAATAAAAATTGATTCTCTCTGTGTCTCTCTTTCTCGCTGTCCTTCTGTCTTAAAAAAATAAAATAAAAAACAAAAACAAAAAATCCCCAAAACACTATGATATAAATAGTATGGGATAAAATACTATTTTTAACAAAACTATTGTTAGATAAAGACAGATATACAAACCAATGGAATAAAATAGAGAATTAAGAAATAAACTCTTTTTTAAAAATTCATTCAAATAGTTTTACATTTATGAGGGAATCGTTGCCATACAATCAATTTGATGTATTGGGAAGTGCCGGGGAGTGGGGCCTGAGATCTCTCTCTGGTTATTTCACTTTGGGACCTTGTTCATGCATTGAGGGGTGGGGTTTGTCTCTTCCCTTACTTGGGCTGAGGTACTACTATTTGGAAAGTAGAGTTCAACAGCAGGCTCCCAACCTGTGAGTTATTATAGACCTTTATTATTTCCAATACCTCCCATTTGCTGGTTTTCAGGGTGCCTGGTATACTCACTACAGATTTTCTAGTACTTGAATGGCAGAGCAACATGGGCCTTTTGAAAACAGGAGAGGGAGGTGAGAGATGGAGCCCAAGAATCAATATTTGCCAATTTCAATAGGAGCTTATGAAGTTGTTCCTGGTTTAATGTATTATTCAAATATTATTTATTTTCCATTCAATTTCAGAGTGAATATCTTTTAAAATTTCAATCAGTATTTTCTTTTAGTCTTATGCTGCATTTACTAAATTTATTCTTGTGTCATGGTCCCTATACTTCAGAGACTATAGGGAGTTTTTGTTTTCATTTAATTCAAATGATTCTAGAGAGTAAAAAGTTAAAAACACATTTCATAAATAATTACCTTTAGATTGGTTTTATGAAGAAAAGGGTTACAAAATGAAATTGAGTGAAGAGAGAGAAGTTCTTTTTTTTTTGTTATCCTAATTAAGTATTACATTGTTCCTTGAACACACAACAGTAAAAATATCCAGCTTCCTTATTTTTAAAGCAGATGGGGGGAGAGAGAAGGAGAGAGCGAGAGAAAGAATCAATTTTATTTATTTTTTCATCTGGTTTTTGATTCTCTGACACTTAGTTGTGTATGTGGTGCTGGGGTTTGAATCCAGGTCCTCACATATGCCAGGCAGTGCTCCAAGTGCTGAGCCACTGCTCTAGCCCAATAGCCAACTTCTTTAATGGCATTTAATTTTAAAAAAAGTTTGAAAGCAATATAACCTAATAACATTGATCCCCAATGTGCTAACTTTAGTAGCTGTAAGAACTGAAGTAATAGCACAAGTCTGATTTTGTTCCTGGCCTTCCCTACATTGCAAAGTTGAGGTCCATCCAGGAGGAACAGAGGAGCCGTGTGAAGAAATAGAACTCTTGTAACACTTTTTTGACATTTGAAATTTTTCCAAAATAAAAGTATGGCTAAGACATCTATTGGCTTCCATGTTACTTAAAATCAGTGAATGAGAGCAAAACAATGTGCAGATATAAAAGTGCTTTTTAGATTTCTTTTCAAGAGCATTAAACCTAAAATTAAAATACTGGTACAGTTTGATTTTGCTTTTAATAGGGAAATCATGTCCAATATACATGTTGTGATTCACATAGAAAGATATGAATGGAAAGAATATTTTGTATTCTTACTAAAGAATGTTTATTTTTAAAATTTTTAAAAAATTTTCTCTTAACCTTTAATTTCCATTCCCATTGCATACCCCAACCCCTCTCATCACAAGATATTGATTGTAAATCTATTATTTTAAAATAGGTATTTTTGAGTATTTGTGTCTTTGATTATTTTGATTAAACAATATTCTGGCATGGATTATATCATTTCATATTTTTAAAAACCTTCAGTGTGTAGTTCCACTGTTACCACATGTTGAATATTGTCTGTTCCTTTTAGGCTCCAGGGTAAGGTGCAGTCTGTGTACACTTGTTACCTAGCTCCTCCCCAGCGATGGCCACTGCTCAATCACCTCTCAAAACACTGCTATTCCACATCCCCACTTGGACCTATGCAAGGATTTCATTGACACATGCAGCCTGGGGTGAATTTGCTGAGTTACTAACCTCTACATAAGCCTACCATATTGCTTTCTTGAATGGCTGCACTGGTTTACATTCCTATAGGCATTTTTATTTTTTTATTTTATTTTTTGTCTCATAGACTTTAAGGGATCTGGCCAAAACACATCCCTCATTTCCATAGTTTCTTGATGGACATATTTTTTTTTTCTACTATCCTTTTGCATGACCTTGGCTACTGCCATCTCAGAGTCCTCCTGGGTGATGTGGCCTTGCTGTTCCCACAGTGCATACATGTAGGCCTCCGCACATACACTGTTCACTTCAGCCCCTGATGATCCTGGCATCAGCTTGGCAATTTTTCTCATGTTGATCCCCTGGGTTAGGTTCATTTTCCAAGAAAGATCTTCAAAATCTCCAGTTGGTCCTCACTGGGGGACAGGAATTCAATTTTTTTTTTTTGTCAATGCCCCCAGGGTGAAGAAGTGCAGAATCCAGGATATCAATCCTATTAGTAGCTGTGATAACTTTGATATTCTTGGTGGACTCAAAGTCAATCAGTTGGTTGAACAACTCCAGCATTGTGTGTTGCCCTTCACTGTCCCCTCCAGAGCCCCCTTCCAGCCGTGAAGACCTGATGGAGTCGATTTCATCTATGAAGATAATAGATGGAGAGTGTTCTCATGCCATGAGAAAAAACTCCCTATTCTTGCCCCTTCCCTGATGAATTTCTATACTAATTCATTGCCAGAGATATGAATAAAGGTACAGTCTGTATGATGAGCCACAGCCCAGGCAAATAGTGTCTTTCTTGTCCCAGGAAGTCCATACAGCAGCACTCCCTTGGGCTTTGCAATGCCCGGTGCTTCAAGGAGCTCAGGGTGCTTCACAGGCAGCTCAGTCACTTCTTTGATCTTCTTTATCTGTTTGTCCAGCCCACCAATCACTTCCTAAGTTGAATCTGGCACTTTCTCCACCATCATCAAGGACACCAGGGGGTCCACCTTGTTGGGTAGGATCTTGTGCAAAGTGTAGCTGTCATTTCTTAGAGCCACCTGGCAATTGAGTGTCACATAATTGATGTCAATGTTGTTGTCCACATCTACAAAAAACTTGCCCTCAGGATGTATCTTGACCAATACTTCTTATCTATGGTCCATACTACTTCTACATAGGAGCCCTGTTCGTGCTGCAGCTGTAGCTCCTCCCACAATAGGTGAAATTTGGCATTTAGCTCCTTCCTCTGAGCCTACAGTCATTGGAGGTTTTGGCTCTTCTCATTCACAATCAGCTGAAATTCTTCATTCTTGGACAGATAATATTGACAGAGTCCAGTGCCCACCTTCCCCTCTTCCAGTTCCATGTGCTCCGGCCTGTCAGGCATCATCTTCTCTCTTCAGCTGAGGCTGCCAGCATCCATGCTACCTTAAGGTGCAGGCCCCTATGGGAATTTTTAAGAAATTGATTTCTAAAATAAAATTTAAATGCTTAAGTGTTAAGGGTTTGCAATTGTTTTTTTTCCAATTTTGTCATTTTGTATTTTTCTAGAAACTTAGCTATGCCATCTAATCATTAGAGTATATTTATTCATGATTCCCTTGTATTTGTGTAGCTCATAGTTCCCTATTCTATCTGAATTTCAGGTTGCAGTGATTTTTCTACTGTTCTTGGTTAGTTTTACCAAGGTTTACCTATGTCGTTAAGATTTTCAGGTAACCACTCATACAAGCACAGGATAGAACTTGCTCTAACATGGTCCCAAATGCTTTCCTTTTCCTTCCATTCCTCCCTCCTTTATTCCCTTTCCTTTCCCCTATTCTTCCATTTATTTAAAGATTTTTAAAAATAGTGCTTTATAGATACACATAAATGTGGAATTCTCTGTGGTGTGTTCATGTATGTACAAAGGATAGTCTGGTCAACTTCATTCCATCATCACTCCCTTTTCCTACTCCTCCCTCCTGCCTTCCCTTCCTCTTGTTCCACTAACCTCTCTTCTATTTTCACAGGATTGCTCTGCCTTCTTTTCTTCTTATTTTGGCCCAGTTGACCCCTGACTTTGAGTCTTACTTATTTTACTTAGCATGATGCTTTCCAGTTCCATCCATTTAATAATAAATGCCATAATTTTATTCTTATTTGTGGCCAGGTAAAAGTCCATTGTGTACACATACCACATTTTCTTTATCCATTCATCTGTTAATGGGCATCTGAGCTGGTTGCATAATTGGCTATTGTGAATTATGCTTCTATAAACATTGGTGTGACTATATAATTATTGTATGCTGCTTTTAGTATTTTTGGATAAATACTGAGGAGTGGCATGGCTGGGTCCCTTCCTCATTTATTTATTTTTTTTGTACTGGGGATTGAACCCAGGGGCACTTAACCACTCAGTTACATCCCCAGCCTGATTGATTGATTGATTGATTGGTCTCACTAAAATGTTTGACTTTACAAAGTTTCTGAGGCTAGTTTTGAACTTAGGATCCTCCTGCTTCATCCTCCTAAGCCACTGGGATTAAAGGCTTATGTCACCATACCCATCCCATTTCTAGTCTTTTGAGCAATCTCTATACTGCCTTCCAGGTTGTACAATGTATGAGTGTACACTTTTCCCCCACATCCTTGCTAGCATTTGTTATTTGTATTCTTGATCATTGCCTTTCTGACTGGAATAAGACATAATCTCAATGTATTTTCGATTTGCATTTCTCGGATTGCTGGTGATGCCACACATTTTTTAAAAATGTATTTGTTGGCCATTTGTCTTTCTTCTTTTGTGTAGTGTGTTTATTTCTTTTTCCCATTTAGTAATTGGGCTATTTGCTGTTTTGGTTCTTTATATATTCTGGACCTTAATTCTCTGTCTGAGAAGCAGGTGGCAAAGATCTCCCATTCTGTAGGTTCTCTCTTCATGCTATTTCTTTCTTCTGCTGTGAAGCAACTTTTTAATTTGATGCTGTCCTACTTTTTGGTTCTTGGTTCTATTGTTTGTTTTAGGATTTTTACTAAGAAAGTGATGCTTGGGGCTGGAGTGGTGGCTCGGTGGTTAAGGCACTTGATTGGCATGCATGAGGATGTGGATTTGAACTCCAGGACCCCATGCACAGTGGAGTCTTGGAGCAATGAAAGCCACATTAAAAAAAAAACTAAATAAAATTGATGCTCTATCTCTCTTTTTTTTAAAGTAAATCATATATTTTTTATTTTTATTTTTTTAAAGAGAGGAGGACAGAGAGAGAGAGGGAGAGACAGAATCAATTTTTATTGAGATTTTCACATGACTTTCATTGCTCCAACACTTAGTTGTGTATGTGGGTGCTGGGGTTTGAACCCATGTACTTGTGCATGCCAGGCAAGCGCTGTAACCGCTGACCCACCTCTCCAGCCTACTATCACTCTCTCTTAAAAAAAAAAAAAAGTTGATGCCCATGCCAATATTTTGGTCTGTTGAGTCTGTTTTCTTGTAGCAGTTGCAAAGTATCTGGTGTAATTCCTAAGTCCTTTATCCATTTTAATTTTACTTTTGTGAAGGGTGAGATATAGGAATCAAGGTTTACTACATATGTATATCCAATTTTATCAGCACCATTTTTATAAAGATTTCACCTTGATTGGCAAAGATGAAGAATATAAACAATAACAGAAGCTAGAGGGGTTGTAGGGAGATGGGAACACTAACACACTGTTGGTGGAACTGCAGACTGGTACAGCCATTCTGGAATGCAGCGTGGAGAATCTTCAAAAAATTAAGGATGGACCTACTGTGTGATCCAGCTATCCTTCTTCTGGGTATGTTCCTGAGGAGTTAGAATCAGCACATTACAGTAACACAGCAAAATCTATTTTCATAGCAGCTCAATTTACAATAGCTAAATTATGGAACTAATCCAGATGCCCCTCTTTGGATGAATGGATCCAAAAATTGTGGTATATATATACAATGGAATTCTACTCAGCAATTAGAAACAACAATATTGCAGCCTTTGAAGGTAAGTGGATGGCAATGGAAGAAACCATGCTGAGCGAAGTTAGCCAAACAGAGTCAAGAGGCAAATGTTTTCATTCATTTGTGGAGGCTGGAGCTAAACCCAGGCTTCGGTGAACGGTAGTCAAACTCATGTATTAGACCCAGCAAAGGCATAGCTACACATAATCTAGGGCAACCATAGATGTGTGTGTGGGGGGAAGGTAAAAGTGGGGTGAGGGGAAAGGGAGGTATCTAGGGAGACAATAATGTAGCATACTCTTTACCCTCCTGAAATCCAAATAATACTTATACAATATTTAATTCTGAAAAATTTACAATCAAACATTTATATCACTTACAGGGGTGAAATATAGAAGAATCAAGAGACTGGGGTATGGGCAATGTGGGCGTAATTCTGGTTTAAGAATAAATGTCTATCATATTGTTACTTTATATGCATTTATGATTATACAATAACTGAACTCCTTAATAAAAAGTTTCCACTGACAAAAAAAGACTATCTTTTCTCCAATGTATGTTTTTGGCACCTTTATTGAGTATCAGATGGTAGTATCTATGTGAAAGCATCTCTGTGTCTTCTGTTCTAATACATTGGTCTTCGTGCCTGTTTTGGTGCCAATACCATGCTGTTTTTGTTGTGATAGCTTAGTAGTATAATGTGTGCTCAGATATTATGATGCCTCCAGCATTGCTCCTCTTGGTCAGGATTGTTTTGGCTATTATAAGTCTCTTATTCTTCCAAACGAATTTAAGGACTTTTTTTCTAGTTATGTGAAGAATGTCATAGGTATTTTGATGGGCATTGCAATGCATCTGTATATTGCTTTTGGTAGTGTGGCAATATTCTGCCCATCCAAGAACCCCACATACAGATTCTGACATGTTTTTATAAATTCAGTCTTAAGTATTTTCTATTTCTTCCATATGACAAAGGTTATTTGGGGAAAGTTCTGACTTTTGAAATACATAATTATAGGTCTATTTTAATAATTAATTCATACTTTATTGTATATGGTCAGAGAACACAATCATTGTGGTATTAATCCTCTGGAATGTATTGTGTTTGCTTTCATTAATAATTTTTCTAAATATTCTGTTTCTGCTTAAAAGCAATTCATAGGACACAAAGAATAAATAGAATTTTCTACATGTATTTAATATCTTAGTTGTACTGACTATATTGACTTATTGATTATAACAGGTAACTGATACCTGATTATTTTGGAGTATTTATAAATTTTTTGAGGGACATTTAATAGTCTCCAATAGTGCTTTTGTTTTCTCTCTTTAATCCTCTAGGCTTATAGGTTTTTGTTTAAATATAGTTGGATATATACCTATAATGTTAGGTGAATTTGTTCATGATAGTTTTATTATTGTACCTCTTTGACATTTGTTTTTGCCTTCAATTTAAAATTAGATATGACTCTTTTAAATCTTGATCTCTTCAATAACTTTGATACTGAGAAATTTAGTTAAAAGTTCTAAGCCACAATATTCTCACTTCTACCATGGCTTTTATAGTCCTAACATCATCAGAGTTTTATGAAGATTCAATTAATTGATCTAACTTGGAACACTTAGAAGAGTGACTGGCGCATAGTGGCACTTGAGGAAGCACTGGGTTACTAAACGCTGAGGCCAATAAAGGACAAAGAACAACTGAATCAATGAAGTAAAAGTTCATGGGAGAAAACTGTAAGTAATTGGTTTAAATATAGTGTAATAATGAAAAGTATCTTAACATTGAAAATTTGAATATTTTAAATGACAAGGTTCATTTCACCCCCTTTAGTAAAAAGATATCTAGGAAAGGTCAGAAAAACCAATCAAAACAAAATAAATAAAGCAAAACTCCCATAAATAAATTTCAAGCTTGCTAGGGTTGAAATAAGCTATTTTGTGCATATGTTATAATGATGAAATGCAAATTTTGGGGCGAAACTCGATTGCCTTCTTGCCCTGGCTGGTGAGACTAGAGTTTCCTCTGCTGCTTCCAGCCTGTAGGGTTCGTCCAAGGTACAAACCTTTGCAATGGGTGGTGTTGGGAGGTCTTAATGGGGTGTGGTGGGGGAATGCCCTGCAGTGTTACAGTAGACTCCAGCTGCCCAGCAGATTCCAGCAACTCACCATTAAGTTCTTCCAGAAAATGATTTATTGAAGAAGTAGGAAATAGAACTCTTGCACTGGGCAAGAGAGGACCTGGATAGCAGATTTTCTCCCCCTGAGTGTGCTCAGCTAGGGGTTTATATTGTACTTGGGTCACTGCTATTGGTCCAAATTTATACAAATTAGGGTTTGGAAAGTTCTAATGCTAGTGGTCCACATTTGTGCTAATAAGGATTTGGAAACCCATTAACACTATGGGTCAACTCTCAGATCCTAACTTTCATTCATGTTTGCCTTGCTTTCATTTTCTCCCACTTTGCTAAGTGGGAGATTGATAGTAGTGTACCACACACAAGCTCAGCGGAGGAGGTTGGTTTGTGTGTGCCTGGAGCTGCAGCTTGGTGTGAACCTGGTTTCTACAGCAGCTATCTGTAAGCTGGCCAAGCCTTGCCACCTTACTTTTGCACTCCTTGATTCACCTGGGTGCTGACTTATCAGGCTGCATCTGCATGGTGGGCTCCACGCAGCTGTGGGATTTGCTTCTTGGCCAGGGAGGCTCTGTGGCTCCACCCCTCTAGCATCTGGGGCTCTACTGCTCCACTGTCCCACTGCTCTGCTACTTCTTCTCAGCAGGGACCAGTAATCTGGTTGCACAGCTTAGGTGCCAGGGAGCCCTGTCAATGACTTACAAATATTTTGAAAACAAAAAGAAGCTTTACTAGTAGAATTTAAAATGGAGTATCTGTCTTATGAACTATTAGAGAAGACAAATTCTAGCATAATCCTAGGTCCCCCAGGAATTGAAGAGGAGAGAGACCAGCCCGTGAGTGGAGTCTGGCACTAAAGAGCCACTCTGACCTGCTCCTGTTTGGTGATACTGTGTTAGGAAACACTAGAAGTCAGAGATTTGTCTCTGAGAGTTTAAAGATAAATCCTTCTCCCAAGGGTTTCATCAAAATTCTGTCCCTCATTCCAGGCTTTGATTGTCTTGCCCAAGTTATTCCAGGCTCATTCTAGAAAAGAAAGTTGGGAACCCTTGCTGGTTGAGAGAAGTCAGGTGATTGTTGCACCAAAATGTTACTTTTAGTAAGTAGTCCTTGATTTGTTTTGTGACTCATTATCTTCTTATTGCCAAAGAAGAAATAACTAACTCACATACAAAATAACCTCATAACCTAATCTACAGTAAAGAAATGAAAGCAAGTGTCATGAATTTGGACACACAGAAGTTCTGATACTTTTCAGACTATGTCAACTATATGACCTCCAGCCTTGTAGTTGGTTTCCATGTCAATCAAGTAAGTGCCACATTATATTTAATAATATGGATTGTTTAATGTGTGTGTTATTTGTGTTATGAAGAACAATTTTGAAATATTAAGCTGAAATAATACTATTGATTTTCACATTTAGTAAAAATATACATGTTGATATCAATCATTTTCTAGTATGTAGTTATTTCAGTTATTCCTTTGAATTTAATTGGTTAAGTTATAATGTCTAATCCTTGTGGATAAAATAGAAGCACTGTAAATGTTTTGGTATGATTCTGATTCACTTGATTCTTAAATTGTAATGTATCATCAACAATCCCATCTGCTTTCTTTATACTCAAAGTTTCTTGATATAACTTAGCATCTTTTAAAAACTATACAGTATGGAATTCTTTAAATTTATTGTATTTAATCTTTAAAGTTGAGTTATTAAAATATTGCTACTGATTTTTTTTCATTGTAAGGGCAAATGCAAATTCTCACATTTCACAAAATTTCAGTTCAATTTACACTGCAAAAATATAAAAGCATTTTATTTAAGAATAAGTTAATTTAGGGACAAATTCTATCTTGCAGTGTAGATCATTATATTTGCAGTTAGGTCTATTATAATTGTTTTTTTTTCTATTTGACAAGTAAAATATTTATGGTGTAGAACACGAGTTTTGATTTATGTGTACATTATTTAATTGCTAAATTGAGCTTTTCAGCATATAATTACCTCAAAACTAATTTGTGTGTGTGGTGTGTGTGTGTGGTGAAAACAGTAAAAATCCACTCTGCAATTTTGAAATATACAAAATAATTAGCTATAGTTACCATAATGTAAAATAGATCTCTTGGGCCTATTTCTTCTGTTTAACTAAAGTTGTGTTTCCTTTGAACATATTCCCCAAACTCCCACCCACTCATCAGCTTCTGGAAACTCATATGATCTCTGTCTATGAACTTCACTTTTTAAAATTTCACATGTGAGAGAGATCCTGTAGCATTTGTCTTTCTCTGCTCAGCTATTTTTTTAACTTAATTTCATATCCTCAAGGTTCATCTTTGTTATCACAAATAACATAGTTCTTTTTTTTTTTTTTAAGTATTCAGGTGTATATATCACATTCTGCCCACCCATCCATTGATGGACACTTGGGTTGAGTCCATGTCTTGGCTGCTGTTAGTATGCCTTGATGAACATGGAGGTGTAGACATTTCTCCAACATCCTGCTCTAATTTGCTTTGTACATATACCCTGAAGTGAGATCACCTGGATCATATGGTAGTTCTCTTTTTCCATTTTTTAGCAACCCTAATCTATTTTCCACAGTGACTACATTAACTCACCATCCTTCCATATCATTGGAAATAGTTATCTTTCATCTTTTCAGAAAATAACCATCTTTGCAAGTGCAAGGTATTATCTCACTGTGGTTTTTCTTTTTAATTTAAATTTGTGTGTGTGTGTGTGTATGCGTGTGTCATGCATGCCCATGAGAGGGTGGGGGAGAGCCATTGAGCCCACGCATGTGGGTGAGAATTGGGAATTAAAATGGGGCTCACTCATGCTCTAACACTGATCTATACCTTCAACCCTAATTTAAATTTCTTTTTTTTTTAAATTTATTGAGGAGTTGTATTGCTGTACAGTCATAAATGATATGATATGCCCCTGAGCCTAATCCCAAATCACTCCCACATCAGCCACACCTAGTCTCTTTTGTATATCCCCCACAACAGATATAAATGTCTTTATACACATTTATATGCGTGCATGTGTGTGTGTGTGTGTATGCTTGTGTATTTTCCAGAATTAATTGATTGCATAAGTATTTGACTTCTCAGAGACGTAAAGAGTAAGTTACATTATTGATTTCCTCCCCAGATCCCTTGCTACCATGCCTCCCTGTTCCCTCACTCCCTCTACCCCCACATATCTATGGTTCTCCTAGATCATGTGATGCTTTGACTTTGGTGAGTCTAGTACATGAGCTTGACCTTTCACCCAAGCCTGGGTTTTGTGCTAGCCTCCACAAATGAGGAGAAATATTTGACCCCTGAGTCTCTTGGTTTGGCTAATTTTGCTAAGTACGATTTCTTCCATTGCCACCCATTTACCTTCAAAGGCCATGATATCATTTTTCCCAATAGCTGAGTAGAGCTTCATTGTATATATCACAGTTTTTGGATCCATTCATCCAGTGAGAGGCAACTGGGTTAGTTCCATAATTTAGCTCTTGCAAATTGAGCTGCTATGAACATTGATTTTATTGTGTCACTGTAATGTGCTGATTCTAGCTGATCTGGGACAATACGCAGAAGAGAGTACTTTTTTGAGGAGTCTCTACACTGCTTTCCAGAGTGGCTGTACCAGTCTGTAGTTCCACCATCAGTGTACTAGTGTTCCTATCTCTCTGCAACCCCTCCAGCATGTTACTGCTTATATTCTTTATTTTTGCCAATTTGACTGGAGTGAGGGAAATCTTAATGTAGTTTTATTTGAATTTCTGTTATTACTACTGATTTAGAACACTTTCTCATGTGTTCACTGACTTGCTTGATTTCTTTGTGGAGTTTCTGTTTAGCTCTCTGGCCCATTTATTGATTGGATTGCTCGTTTTTGATATTAAGTTTTTTGAGTTCTTTATAAATTTTGGATGTTATTCCCCTGTAGGTGGAATCACAGGCCACGATTATCTCCCATTCTGTAGGTTCTCTCTTGACAGTTTTGACCAATTTCTTGGCTGAGCAAAAGCTTTTTAATTTAATGGCATCCCACTCATTGATTCTTGATGTTAATTCTTCCACTTTGGGAGTCTTGTTGAGAAAGTCATTGCTTGCTCCCATATGCTAGTGTCGCTCCTGATTTTTCTTCTAGAAGTTGTGTGGTAGCTGGTTTAATTCCTAGTTCCTTGATCCATTTTAATTTGATCTTTGTGCAAGGTTTGAGAGATAGGGATCTAATTTCAGCTTTCTGCAAGTGGTTGTCAAATTTGTCCAGCGCCATTTGTTGAATAGGCTGTTATTCCTCCATGTTATTTTTTGACCCCCTTTGTCAAATATGAGACATTTAAAGATTTGTAGGTTTATCTCAGGGCCTTCTATTCCATTGGTCCTCATGCCTATTTTGATACAATACTGTGCTGTTTTTGTTGTTATAATTTTGGATCTGGTATTGCAAAACCACCTGTTTCCTCTTTCTTGCTTAGTAATGTTTTGGCTATTCTGGGTTTCATGTTGTTCCAAATGAAATTGAGAATTACATTTTCTGTATCTATAAAGAATGACATTGGTATCTTGATGGGGATTGCATTGACTCTATAGTACTTTTGGCAGAATGGCCATTATATTTATGTTGGTTCTGCCAAACCAAGAACATGGAGCATTTTGCTATCTTCTCAGGTCATCTTCAGTTTATTTCTCCAGTGTTCAATAATTTTCATTGTAGAGAGGTCTTTTACTTCCCTTGTTAGATTAATTCCCAAGTTCTTTGTGTATGTGTGTGTGTATATATATATTGTGAATGGGACTGAATTCCTGATTCCTTCTTCTGCCCTTTTATTTTTAGCATATAGGAAAGCCTTTGATTTATGGGTGTTGATCTTGTAGCCTGACACTTTGGTAAGTCTATTTATAAGCTCAAGCAGTTTTCTGGTGGATTTTTTTGAGGTCCTCCTGATACAGGATCATGTCATTAGCAAAAAGGGATAGTCTGACTTCTTCTCTTCCTATTCTTATCCCCTTGATTTCCTTCTCTGTCCTGAGTCCTATTTGTGAGTTCTGTGGGGGCAGCATAGACTTAGGGTATGCAAAGGGTGGAGAAAGGTGGCAACTCATATCAGAGCAGCTCATTAGCAGTGTTTTCCCATGTGAGAGAAGGTCATGAATTTCCCGCTCCCTTCTTTACCTTCCTCTCTCCCTCCCTTTTTCTCTCTCCCCTTTCTCCTTTTCTCCCCTGTCAGGAATGGCTACTGGATATCTAGTGGTGAAAGAAGCTGGTCTCTTCTGTGGGGCAGGTTGCTGTGGGCTAAATTAGCTCCTGCTGCTTGACACAAATAGCCTCTTTCTTTGTTCCTAGCTGTCTGCTGATTATCTCAAGTATACCGGTCATGTTTTTTCCAGGTGGATAATCTCAATATTTTTGTTATATGTTGCCATAGATTCTTTATCTGGTGTTTTGTGCCCTCTTAGGGTGTGCATAACTGTCTATTCTTCATTTTACTTTGGAAAATGTTAGTCAGCTTTCCATTGCTATACCAAAACATATGACAAAAAGAACTAGTGGAAAGACTTATTTCTGCTCATGGTTTCAGAGGTAAAAGTCTGTGGTCAGCTGGCCCAGTGATCTGTCTGTTCCAACTAGGCACTACCTCCTACAGTTTCCATCACCTCCCAAAAAGTCATTCTGTCTTTGGATTAATTCAGTTATGAGGTAGAACCCTCACGGTCTAATCACTTCTTATAGAACCCCATCTCTGGACAAAGCTTCACTACGGACCAAACCTTCAATGCATGAGCCTTTGGGGGACATTCCAGGCCAATTCTGTAAGGAATGAAGGCTAATACCTCCAAGTCCATCGCCTTGCTGATGTTGACCTTTCAATCCAGTTGTCATTTTAATTTGTGCCTCCCTTTCCAATCTTATTTTTAAAGTATAAATTTGCATTACTCTTTTAACATGAAGTAAGTAGGCTTTAATCTTATATGGATATAGGGGGATTTATCATCTACATGTTCATTGTCATAATTTTCACAGTCTTCTCTTATGCTTTCTGATTTCATTGTCTCATGTATTTCTATTTTCTTTCATTGAACAATTTGTCAGCTCTTATTTTTCTTTAATTATTAGAAATATATATCCCAATTTTAATTCTACCAGCAATTAATAGCTATAGCTTTCCGCAAATATTCATATATAATCCTCATCAAATACCTATACCATGACATTTATTTCCTATTTTTTAAAAATCTGGTTTCCTAGCTTTCCTTAAATAAGCTTCAAAAAATTTATTCTGAAGCAATGAATTCTTTCATTTGGAAATATAATTTTTTAAGATTAAATTATTTCTCAATCATGTTTTAATCATTACTTTTATTTACCTTATCAGCCTTTATCCCATGTGCATTTAGTTCTTTAATTTGGTTGTCCTTTCAGGGTGCTTAATAGCTAATTGATACCAATATTGAAGCACTTACCAATCACTATTCTAAATATTCCATGTGCCTTGGCCAGTATCACTCCCAATGTGTTGTGTGCATGTGTGAATATGTACCAGTGAATCCCACCACTATGTACAACTATAATATACTCATAGAAACCTGGAAACAATATTTCACATGCACTCACTTACTTAAGCCTCACAGTACTATTATGAGTATGATAAAATAATAACTGTTGTATTGATAAGAAAATTCAGGAGGGTTGAACAACTTGTGTAATTTCATGAAGCTACTGATGAAATCAAGATTTAAACTCAGGCTTGTGTCAATCTAAGACTTGTGATCTTAGCAGTTGCTTTGAGCTGTGGTAATTTTGCGTTTACACGTAACAATTAGGAATGTCAGAAGAGAAGACAGTTTTGTTGTCATGATTTTAGAATGGGTGGTGTGCTTCTGATATCTGTGGGCAGGGGTCAGTGATGTTGCTAAATTCCTGCAATGCACAGCACAGCTCCCAGTATTTTCTCCCATTATTTCCTTCTCATTTCTGTCTTCATCAATAGAAAGTGTGTCATCTCTCACAGCCCAATTTCTTTTAGTTTTGGCTCTTATATTAATTCATTGGTGCAACATCTTCTTGAATCTTGTTAATAAGAGAGAGAAAAGATCAGTAAGAGTATTATGCTTTATCTTGAAGGAATTTTAAAAATTTTTTTCCAGTTTGAGGGTGAGATATTTCTCATTCTCACTTCTTTTGAGAGGAATCATCTCTCAATATATTTGTTGCCATTTGTGTTCTTCCTCTTAATTGCTCATTCATAATTTCCCTTAATATCCTTTTCCTTTTATTGACTATTTTATTAATACATATTAATGGGATTCACTGTGCTATTTTCATGCATGCATACAGGGTGCATTGATAATATCCTTCCATCTTTCCTTCACTCTCAGCCTCCATCCCCTCAGCATAATTCCAACCCAGTTCCTAGTATTCACATCCTTCTTTCAGGTTGATCTCCTGCCCCACCCCACATATGAGGAAGAACATGAATCACTTGCTTTCCTTTGTCTGGCTTATTTCACTGAACATGGTGTTTTTCAGTTTCATCCATGTGCTACAAATGACAAAATTGTATTCTTCTTCATGGCTGAATAATTGTTTATATATACTAGATTATCTTTTATCCATTCATCTGTTCATTGGCACCTAGGCTGTTTCCACATTTTAGTTATTGTGAATAGTACTACAATAAGTATGGGCGTCCTTTTGTATGCTGACTTCGTTTCCTTTGGCTCTATATCCAGGACTGGGATATCTGAATTATACGGCAGCTGTATTTTTTTCAGAAATCTCCATGTTGTTCTCCATAGTAGCTGTACTGATTTATATTCCTTTCAACAGTGTCTAAGAGTTTTTTTTCTACATCTTCCCCAGCATTTGTTATTCTGTTTCCTTAGAATAGTTACTCTTTTTTTCTTGTTTTTTTTTGGTGCATTATAGTTGTACATAATGATGGGATTTGTTGTCATATATTCATAGATGTACACAATACAATTTGGTTAATATCCCCCTCTCACTGCACTCCCCTACCTCTCTCCTCTGGTTCCACAGATCCCTTGCCTCTCTTGGGCCTATATTTTTCCTAAAATATCCAAGTACACTGACATAATTCTTTTACCTATGAAGAACATAGTTTATATACAGTGATATACTTATAAATGCTTGAAGTGTATCATACTTTAACTCTGTTCCAACATTTCCCCTTCTATTTGCTTCCTATCACCCCTTGTTATTTTTAGATATAATTGACATTAGGATTAAACATTTACATTTTTGTAAAAGCATGTAATATAGCTTACTCAAATATCTTATGCAGTACCTTGCAACTATATCTCATAAATATTGCATTTTTCTTACAATTCACTTTTCACTATTTTCTTTTTTAAAATTAAGGAGTTGTCAAAGAATCTTAAATGCATATGAAATGACAATATGTTATGCATTTGGTCTTAAATCATAGCTAACTCAGGTGAGAGAGTATCTTATTGTAGTTTTGACTTGCCTTTCCCAGATGGCTAAATATTCTTTTGACAAGTATCTATTCAGATCATTTGCCTATTTTTAAATTGGATTGCTTTTTGACTTCTTTATTCTGTGTGTTAACCCTCTGTCAGATGAATAGATGACAAATATTTTCTTGTTCTTTGTTCTTTGCTGCTTTTGCTACACTTAAGCTTTTTAGTTTGATATAATTCCATTTGTCAATTTTTACTTTTGTTTCTTATGGTTTTAGAGTTCTACCCAGAAACTCAATATCTGTATCTGTGTCTTGAAGTGTTTCCTTATTATTTCCTCTAGAGATTTGGGTCTTACATTAAGGCCTTTGATCCATTTTGACTTGATGTTTGTACAGGGTGAGAAATGGGGCTCCTGATTCAAATTTCTACATGTCAATATTCATTTTCCTAGCACTACTTGCTGGAGAGACCATTCATTCTTTGATGTAGGGATTTATTTCTGGGATCTCCTCTTCTATTGGTCCATTTTTAATGCCAGTACCATGCTATTTTGATAACTATGGATCTGTAGTATATCTCGAAATCAGGTATTGTGAAACCTCCAGCTTTGTTCATTTGACTGAAGATAGTTTGTGTTATTTGGGGTCTTTTGTGTTTGTGGATTGTAGAATTGTTTTGTCAGTTCGTTTTGTTGCTGTGATTAAAAGACCTGAGAAGTTCACTTGTAGAGGATGTAAAGTTTATTGGGAGGTTTATGGTTTCGGAGGTCTTAGTCCATAGATAGCAGGCTCCATTCCTTGGGGCTGGACATGAGGCAGAACATCATGGTGGAAGAACATGGAAGAGGAAAGTGGCTCAGGGCATTGCAATCAGGAAGAGAATAGAAAGACTCCACTTGCCAGAAACAAAATATATACTCCAAGGCATGCTCCCAGTGACCTACTTCCTCCAGCCACACCCTACCTGCCTTCCTTTACCACCCAGTTAATCGCTACCAGTTAATTCACTGGTTGGATTAAGATTCTCAGAACCCAATCATTCCACTTCTAAGCCCTTTTTCATCATCTCACACATGAGCTTTTGGGGGATGCCTCAATCCAAACCATAGCAATAGCTTTGTGAAGAATGATTGTACTGTATCTGTAGATTGCTTTGGGTAGAAAGAAAATTTGAACACTACTCTTCTAATCTATGATAATGGGAGATCCTTCCATCTTTTAGTGGCTTTTTTTTAACTTCTGTCAACAGTGTTGTATAACTTTTTTGGTAGAGAGCTTACATTTCCTTAGTTAAGATTTTTTCCTATATATTTTATTTGTGTTTGTGTCTACTGTGAATGGATTGCTGTCATGGTATCTTTTTCTGCAAAATCATTGGAGTATAGAAAAGCTACTGATTGTATGTTGATTTTGAATACTGCTTTAAGATTTTGGGGGGAGTTTTGAGGATTTTCTTTGTGACTGTATCATCTGCCACAGGATAATTTAATTTGATTTCTTCCTTTCTCTTGAGTCACTGCTCTAAAACTTCTAGTACAATATTGGATAAGACTAGTGGACAGCCTTGTTTTCTGCCTGATCTTACAGGAAATGTTTTCAGCTCTCCCCTATTTGGTAGGATGTTGGCTATGGGCTTGTCCTGTACGGCCTTCATTATGTTGAGGTGTCATCTTTCTATACCTAATTTGTTCAGCTCTTTTATCATGAGGGGATGTTGAATTTTATCAAATGCTTTTTCTATTGAGATGATCATATGATTTTAGTTCTTCTGTTTATGTGATGATTCACATTTATTGTTTGTGTAGGTTGAACCATTCTTTCATGCCTGAAATGAAAACAACTAGATCATGGTGGTTGACTGTTTTGATGTGCTATTCAATCTATTTTAATTTTGATCTGTGTTTATTATGGATTTTAGTCTATAGGTCTATTTTTTTAACTGAATCCTTGTCAGCTTATGGTTACATGATAAAGCTGGTCTCATTATATAAGTTTGGAGGGATTCCATCCCTTTTAATTCTGTGGAATAGTTTAAGATTTCTAGGCATTAGTTTTTATTTTTTAAGAGCTTTATAGTTATATATGGTTGGGTTCATCCCAACAAACTCATACATGGAGTTCAATTTTAATTCATGATTCTCCCCCCTTTTCTTTCCCCTCCCCCATTTTCCTGTCTCTACTCTACTAAGCTTCCTCCCACTATTTATTTATTTTTGATTGGCTTCTTTTACTTACACAGAAAGGTGAAATACCCTGTGATTTATTTGTATATGTTCATGAATTTTTAAGAATTCATTCTGCATTTTGGTATTCTTTAAAGTTTTGCTAGAGTTTATCAGTGAAGACATCTGGTTCTGGTCTTTTCTTTGTTGGGAGGCTTTTTAAAAATATATATATTTTTTATTCATTACAGTACATAATGTTGGGATTAGGGGATTAATTGTCACATATTCCTAGATGTACACAATTCAGCAATACAATTTGTTCAATATCCCCCCTGCCACATCCCTCTACCTCTCTTCGCCCATCCCCTGATCCCTTGCCTTTCTTCTGGGTCCTATATTGTTCCTAAAAAACCCAAATACAGTGACATAATTCTTAAACCTATGAAGAAAATTTTTATATATACGGCTATAGTTTATACAGTGACATTTATAACTTCTTGTAATGTATCTTGCTTTATATTAGTTCCAACATTTCCCCTTCTCCTCCCTTCCATCATCCCTTGTTATTCTTCAAAATATTTGACAATGGGATTAAGCATTTACATTTTTGTACAGGTATGCAGCACAGCTTGTTCAAATATCTTATGAAGTATCTTGCAACTGTATCTCTTAAATATTAACATTTTACATCTTTGTTCTATGGATTGAATACATGAGTTTGTCTACTTTACTCCCAAGCTAGGGTTTAGGTCCAGCCTGCACAAATGAGGGATCACAGTCGGCCCTTGACTCTGTGGGTTTGGCTAACTTCACTCAGCATGATTTCTTCCAATGCCATTCGTTTACCTTCAATAGATGCAATATCATTGTTTCAAATAGCCGAGTAGAACCCCATTGTATATATACACCAGAGCTTTTGGATCCAATCATCCAGTGAAGGGCATCTGGGTTGGTTCCATAATTTAGCTATTGTAAATTGAGCTGCTATGAACATGGATTTTGCTGTGTCAATGTAATATGCTGATTCTAACTCCTCTGGGAAAATATCCAGAAGAAGGATAGATGGATCATATGGTGGATCCAACCTTAATTTTTTGAGGAGTCTCCACACTGCTTTCCAGAGTGGCTGGACCAGTCTGCAATTCCACCAACAGTGTGCTAGTGTTCCCATCTCCCCATAACCCCTCCAGCATCTGCTATTATTTGTACTCATCTTTGCCAGTCTGACTAGAGTGAGGTGAAATCTTAAGGTAGTTTTGATTTGCATTTCTCTGATTGCTAGTGAGTTAGAACACTTTCTCATGTAGTCATTGGCTTGCCTCTGTTGAGAAGTTTCTGTTTAGAACACTTTCTTATGTATTCATTGGCTTGCTCAATGTCCTCTGCTGACAAGTTTCTGTTTAGCTCTCTGGTCCATTTATTGATTGGATTGTTTGTACTATTGTGATTAAGTTGAGTTCCATATAAATTTTGGATATTAGTCCCCTGTCAGAGGGATTATAGGCCATGATTCTCTCCCATTCTGTAGGTTGTCTGTTGACTGTTTTAATTATTTCCTTGGCTGTACAGAAACTTTTTAGTTTAATGGCATCCCACTCACTGATATTTGACTGTAATTCTTTCACTTTAGGATCCTTGTTGAGGAAGTCGTGACCCATATGCTGGAATGTTGGTCCTAATTTTTCTTCTAGCAGATGTTGATAGCTGGCTTAATTCCTAATTTCTTGATCAATTTAGAATTGATTTTTTTTTGTGCACAGTGAGAAATAAGTATCTAATTTCAATTTTCTGAAAGTGGCTGTCCAGTTTGTCCAGCACCATTTGTTGAATAGTCTGTCTCTCCTACATATTATATGTTGACCTCTGTTGTCAAAGATCAGATGTTTAAAGTTTTGTGGGTTCGTGTCAGAGTTTTCCATTCTGTTACATTGGTCTTCATTCCTATTTTGTTTTTAATGCTACAGCCCTACAATATAGTTTTAGATCTGGTATTGCAAAGCCACCTGTTTCATCTTTCTTGCTTAGTAATGTTTTGGCTATTCTCAGTTTCTTGTTGTTCCATATGAATTTGAGAATTGCTTTTTCTATATTTACAAAGAATGACATTGGAATCTTCATGGGGATTGTGTTGAATCTGTACAGTGCTTTTGGCAGAATAGCCATTTTAATTATGTTAATTCTGCCTAACTAAGAACATGGAACACTTTTTCCATCTTCTCAGGTCTTCTGTAATTTCTGTTTTCAGTGCTCAATAATTTTCCTTGTAGAGGTCTTTTACTTCTCCTGTTAGATTAATTACCAAGTATTTTTTATCTTTTAGAGGATATTGTGAATGGGACCGATTTCCTAAATTCTTCTTCCCTATTATTGTTGGTATATAGGAAAGCTGTTGGTTTATGGGTGTTGATCTTGTACCCTACTTTGCCAAATCTGTTTATTAGCTGTAGCAATTTTCTGGTGGAGTTTTTGGATCTTCCAGATATAGGATCATGTCATCAGCAAAAAGGAATAGTTTGGCTTCCTCCTTCCTATTCTTATCCCTTTTATTTCTTTCTCCTGCCTGATTGTTCCAGCCAGGGTCTCAAGGACTATATTGAATAAAAGTGGTGAAAGTGGGCAGCCTTGTCGTCTTCCCAAATTCAGCGGAAATGCTTTCAACCTTTCTCCATTTAGTATTACACTAGCTGAGGGTTTGGCAAATATGGCCGTTACAAAGTTAAGTTCCTTTGATCCCTGTTTTCTCTAGAACTTTGAGCACAAATGGGTGCTTGATTTTATCAAAGGCCTTTTCTGCATTTATTGAGATGCTCATATGGTTTTTGTCCTTAATTCTGTTAAAGTGATGAATTACATGTATTGATTTGTACCAGCTGTTGGGAGGCTTTCTATTACTGATTCAGTTTTATTCCATCTCATTATAAGCTATTGGTCTATTCAGTTTTTATATAATTTTGTAGGTCATATATGTCTAGAAATTCATCCATTTTTTTCTAGATTTCTCTGATTTGTCAGGATATGGTTTTTGAAAATAATCTCTAATAATCCTTTGATTTTCTGGGATATCATTAATTTATCTTCTCTCTGTTAATCTAGCTCAAGGTTTGTCAATTTTGTTTTCAAAGAACTAACTCTGTTTCATAGATCTTTTGTGTTGATTTATTAGTTCATATTTCACATATTTCTGCTTTGACCTTTTTTAGGTTGGAAGGTACTGGGAATTGAACCCAGAGGTGCTAAACCACTGAGTCACATCTCCAGCCCTTTTTAATTTTTATTTTGAGACATGGTCTTGCTAAGTTAATGAGTCTGGCTTTGAATTTATAATCCTCCTGCCACAGCCTGCTGATCCACTGGGATTATAGGCATGTACAACCATGCCTGGCCCTCTGCCCCACTCTTTTTTCTTTTAGGGGAGAGAGGAGAGAGAGAAAATCAATTTTTATTGAGTTCCTTACATGGCTTTCGTTGCTCTGACATTTAGTTTAGTTGTGTACGTGGGTGCTGGGGCTTGAACCCGTGCACTTGGGCATGCTGGGCAAGCGCCGTAACCACCGAGCCGCTACTCCAGCCCCTGACCAATTCTTTTATTTCTTTCCTTGTACTAATTTTGTACCTGGATTTTTCTTATGTTTTAAGTCCATGAATTTAAAAAAAAGTAAAAAAAAGTTGGCACTCATTGCTATAAATTTATTACTGCATTTGCTGTGTTGTGTTGCCATTTCTGTCTCAAGAAATATTTAAATTTCTCTTCTGACTTCCTCAGTGAGTCGTCAGTTTACACAAACCTATGTTCAGTCTCCATGTATTTGTATAAGTTCTAAAATTTGTTTTATTGGCTTCTGATTTTATTCAGTGATGATGATATAGGGTTTGATTTCATTTGTTTTTCAATTAAAATTTTAAGACTTATTATATGACCTAAAGAAAGTGCATGCATTAATAAAAAGTGAATGTGTGTTCTGAAGTTGATACTGTGTTCTGTAAATGTCTGTTGAATCCATTTCAGCTATAGTGTAGTTTGGCTCTGGTGTTTCTTTTCTGAGTTTTTGACTGGATGATTGGTCCATTGATGAAAGTGGGATATTGAAATCCTCATGATTACTGCATTGGAGTCTGTCTCTCACTTTAGGTCTAATAGTTGAGGGTTGTGGCCAGGGGGTGGACCTACAGCTCTAATTGTTGTTTGCCTCTCTGCTGTGACTGTGCCCACCTAGGAGTGGGGTCTCCACTCTCCCAAGCCATGCATACCTAGGGATGGGATGATAGCCAGGGCTTTTCTTCCTTCAATTCATTCAGCTGTAGTGCCTATTAGGGATTGAGTGGGAGCAGAATGTGGCTGGCACAGGGAAACTTTCTCTCTAGACCTTCTTTGGCTATGTGTCTTTGTGGGTAGGTTAGTAGTGGAACCAGAAAGTTCTTTCTCTGTCTTGTTAGTGATAGGTACCTCTGCTTGTCTCTGGGGATAGGAACAGTAGGAGTCCCATGGGTAACTGCCTCTAGTGCTGGCATTAGTATGGATTCACAGTCAACTAGGCACACCTTGCTCTTGGATCCTGATGCCCTGGTTCCTGAGGGTGGGGTCATTCCTTCTCTTTACCTATTGCAATGCTCATCCCCTGTGGTGCAGTGCTCTCAGCAGTTCCCTGTCAGCCACTCTACCTAGCTGACTTTGGTTTCCAAAGCAGCTACCCACTGAGTACAGTGAAAAGTGTGTGGGACCCAGAGAAGTAAAAATGCAGGAGTTTCTGACCCCTTGAGTGATGCAAATTCAGACAGTAAATTCTTCTCGAAATGGTTCCTTGCTACAGCATCCTGGGGGTTCTCTGGGATATGGATACCTTCTCCCAAGCGAGGTCACTATGGATTTCAGATTACTTACCTAGATAGACTGTAAGCCTGTAGAGCCTGTGAAACCTGCTAGTAGGTAGGATTGCCAATATTCATACTGATCTTTCACCTTTAGCCCTCCCTGCAAAGGAGAAACTCGTCCTTCCCCAGTTGATGGTACTGGCACCAGATACTGTGTTTATCTTACTGTGTTGTTGTCCCAAATCTTTGGATCTCACAAGGCTTCCATTTTTCTTCTCTGACCACTCACCTCAAAATGCAGTTATAAACCTGTTACTTTGGTTGCTCTTTGTGAAGGAGTAGGAGAGGACTCGGTGCCTCTATTCAACCACCTTGCCTTTTGCTCCCCCCCTTTTCTATTAGATTATAAAAATGACTTACATAAATTTGTGCCATACAGTCTAATCCATTGATTTTTTTTTCAGTTGGGCTGTGCATATAACTTTCATATATCATAGGAAAGTTTAAATTTTTAATATAGTCAAATACATTTCTTTTTATCCTTTAAGAAAGTTTCATTCTGAATCATGATATTTGACTCAATTTCTTAGATTTCATTTGTCGTGTTATATGTTGAAATCTAGTTTTATTTATTTCTATGTGGTTATAGAATGTATCCCTTTATTAATATGGACAATTAACTATTCCATCCCACATGATAATGACTTCACATATGCATAAATCTGTTTCTTAGGAATCTATTCAAATTCATTATCTCTGTATTTCTATGGCAATAGAAAGCTATTCATTTCATCCCATTGGTTCTCTATTCCTTAAGTGAGATATTTCAGTGAAATGTTTTATTTTACTCATAGAATTTAAGAGCTAAATTGAATCAATCCTATCATTCTCAGGAGATATTAATATAGATGCTGACAACATGGACCTACGTTAATTTCTCAAGTTTCTAGTGTAAATGTCTCTCCATCAAGATAAAACACAAATGCATTGTGGGCTTTATCATTTGGCTTAGGATTTTGATAATTAAGAAAACCCAAAATATCTAAATGATCTATGTAAACCAACAGTGTAGAGACTGGCCTCAGATTTTTTTATATCGGATTTGACAAAGTAGATGTTATCTTGTAAAGTATTGTACTGTAAGTATAATATAGTTTAAAACGATAGAAAACGCATAGCATGAAAACTCAAGTTAAAAGAAAACTATGTCAATAATGGGTTATATTGGACATTAGAGCAGCAAAAACTACCAAGAGCAGGGCACGACATTGCACAAAAAGGTTAAGTAGCCAACATGTCATAATCCCAAATGTGTATGTACCGAACAAGCTTTAAAACAAAAAGCAAAACAGATGATAAAGAAATAGATTCACAACTATGTTTGGAGATATCAAAAGTCTTTTTCTTGGTATTGGGAGACAGAAAATCAGTAAGAGTATTGAGGAACACTATCAACCAACTTCACTTTGCTGTTGAACACGCCACCCAACAGCAGCAAAGCACACATTCCTGTCCAGTGCATTTGAAACAGTCACCATTCATATTGAAACCATACAAAGTGAATTTTTTTAAACCATGATGGAGTCAAACTGGAAATAAAAAAGTACCTAGAAAAATCCTCTAAATATTTGGAAACTTAACAAGATGCATATACATAATCCACTCATCTAAAAAGTTGCATGGGAAATTATCAAATACTTTTAACTTAATGCAAATTAAATACAGCATGGCAATTTGTGGAATGAATTTCAGTCAGTGCTTTGAGGACAATTTGTGACATTAAGTGATTATATTTAAAAAGACAAAAGGAATAAAATAACCATCTAAGATCTCACTTTAATAAATGAGAGAAAATTAAACCCAAGTTAGGCAGATAAAAGGAAATAGAACCACTAGAGGATTAAAAGCCCACTAAACTGTCACACGCCAAATTTCAAAATCTCTCTATATCTATTTATCTATACATACATATTGGTAGATTGGGATTTATCTAAGATCATGACCTAGTTTGTGGTTCTGCAAAACAAACATTAGAAGCCTGAACCAGAAAGATCACTAACCTGGGAGACCAAGTGAGCAAAGGAGCCACCTGTTTCAAAGGAATGGAGTGAGTATGGACAATACCAGGGAAAGGCAATCTCTTTCCTGCATGCCCAAGAATTCTTCCAAGTGGTGAAGGGAGAATCAGACTTCATCCATGGATAGTCCCTAAATCTTGTAACAATTACAGGTGGTATATTAGTTCATAAAAGGAATAGGTAGTATAGTAATATCAAGTAGCTTAAGGAAATTAAAAGGAGAAAATAAACCTTACTTTAAACATTTTTTAAAAAGACCTAATGAAAGACATTAATCTAACATTGTCATTTATAAATGTGCCACATTTGAGATAAATTCCCTATTTGAATTAGCTGAATTAGAGCAGGTTTTATAAGGATATCTGACTATCTTAATTCTTCAGAATTCCTTTTAATTGTAAATGCTCCATTAAGGTCTTAAATCTTTTGATCAAATTTGATTTCTATGCATATCTTTAAGCATTGTAATGTGAATTTTTATCTGTAGATGAATAACAGCTTTTGAATTTGAATTTTATCTAGAATGAATAAACTGCTACATATATTAATGGAGCATTGATGTTGACAGAACTTACTGTGAATCTCAGAGTGACTATTATCTTGGAAGTAAATAGAAGAGGTTTTGTTCTGAATACAACAGAAAAAAACTTATGCCTTTGGAGAAAAAGTCTACAAAATTATATCCATTCTAAAACTACTGTCATAAAATACAGGCACTAATGAGTATACTTAATTCACATTGCCACTTATAGTGGCAGATAAAAAGAATAAGTTGATCCAATTAACTACTACAAAAACTCATAATTTAAGTGATCTTTGTGCTCTTGAACTGGCATTTATTCAGATGTTTCATGGTTTATGTCATTAATGTGCTCCAAATGAGCTTAAGTAATATCATTAAGCTAAATCTGAAATTAATTGATGAAAACTTTTATAATTTTTAACTTAATAATGTTATATTTCCTATATAGGTTTTACAGTGTTTTTTCAAGGTATAGGTAAATACATTAGTTCTTCCTTGTTTTCAGTGACATTATCTTGGAATATATAGTTGCTTCCATGAGCATAACACCTTTTGAATAAATGTAGGCATCTCAAAGAGATTTAGAACCAAATAATGT
Source organism: Aplodontia rufa (assembly GCA_004027875.1). Taxonomy (NCBI): domain Eukaryota; kingdom Metazoa; phylum Chordata; class Mammalia; order Rodentia; family Aplodontiidae; genus Aplodontia; species Aplodontia rufa. The sequence continues at coordinate 30,645 of PVKS010009341.1, forward strand.
GAAGAGTGTTATATACAATAAAACTATCACTGCATTTTTTAGAAGGTAATGAAATGATTTTGCATAGATGAAATAAGGCAGAGATGTTGCATGTGCTTAGTATACATCCATTTATTAATGCATATGCCAGAGATTGGATCATTCTATGCATTTGGAAAAGTCATTAACAAAGAAAGCAATTGCCTAAGAATTTAACACAAATATTCCAATCTCACTGGTGTGTTTTCACACCTAGGAGCAGGAGAGTTCTGAGAAAGATGATACTACTCAATTCTGTTCTTTAACATATCAGGCCAGCTTGTTTACAAAATATAATCAATGTAATAGGTTCTTGTTTCTGCATGTGTAGGTAATCCACTAACAGTTATGACCATAAAGTACAATTACTGTTCTGTAGTCAAGGAGGGAGGCACAGACCTTAAAAAGGCAAATCATAAAAATCCAGAAAATGCAATATTCATGAACTATTTCATAACCAAAACCACTGTTGGGCTATATTGATATACTGAGCTGTGTTGTATTCTTATTGTACCTGATGCATTTTGGGCTTATAAATAACAAACTGAAGAAATTGCTTACAATTTTGCATTTTACATTTTTTTCACTAAATAGATGAAAACATGAATTTTGGCTCCAGTGCAATATATAGTAATGCTGCATTCAGTATAAGTCACTGAGTGTTTTTTTAATAAAGGAAACATTTATAGTCATAACTGTCAGAGGGAAAATACTAACAGTATGATTACTTATCACAGGTAAAGAAACAAACCTTCCATCCCGTTTCCAAACCCTTAAGCCTATGACTTTCCAAAGAATGAATTACGGTAAAGCTGAGTCATAATGCTATGTGGCAAATGCATCAACTTACCTTTTTTAGAAATGTGATGTGACCTTGGCAGTTTTAAAGAACGTAGTTTTGTCAATATATCAAACGTTAACAAACTATTTAGCATTGCTTTAAGTTTGCTTTGATAGCATTTCTTCACAGTGATATTTCAGAAAGGTTGGAAACTGGTCAGCATAAAATATTTCCCACCTTTTCTATTTTAATTTGTATGCAAAAATCATCACAATATATTGGCAACTATAAAATTACAAATACTTTCTAGAAGTCACTGCATTTCTAGTTATGGTAGAAAAAGGTGTTTACTAAGATGAACGAGGTAAGGCTAAATAAATCTGAAATTTAGTAACAAACGCTTTCTATTAGGGCAATATAAACTAATGTAACAAGAACTAATGGACAAACTTAAAACTTTTTTCATGTTTCATGGCTGAGAAATTGGTCATGAGATGAAATAAACATTTTAAGAGCTATTCATGATATTTCACTTTACATCATAATTTTGGCACTTCATGGAACATTGATTTCCCAAAGACCAGAATTGGTATAAAAGTTCAGCAGGATTTTCACAGAGCTTGTCAACATTGAACTTGAGCACTGGCAAACAGTGAAACGAAATAAACATTCCCGTGTATTTGCACATGCATGCAGTAGTCAAACAGTTTATGAATTCTCAAAGATGATATCTTTAGTATTTAAGCACTCTCCTCAGTAGATCTTGTTTCAGATTTAAGTCTTACAAATTCTTTAGCAACATCATCGCTGGTCCTCTGAGAGAGTATTCTAAGGATCGTCAAACCAGTTTCATCCATAGAGATATTTTTTAAAAGAGGATACCATGCCCCATAGCTTCCTTTTTCTGCTATGTTCTGTAGTTGAATTACTGTCATTCCAATAATCCGATCTTCTCGGGCAAAGCAGTAATCCTTAACTGAGAGGTGAAGTTCATAAGCTCCTGGGCGGTTTTCATTACTGAGCATGCTGTGTGAATTAAAAATACAAATTGAGCAGGTTGTACTTATAGTTCTGAAATTCTAACAATGTATACATTGCCTGAAAGGTTATGGTGGCAAATAGAGAATCAATGTATTTTAACTGTGACTCTTTAAATTTTACTTAATTTCCCAATAATATCTGTGATAATTTTTTCATTTTCTTAAATAGAAAAAAATGCTTTACTCCCTTAGTTGTTTAATTATTAAAAGCAGTATCGTAGACAGGTTAGGATGAAGTTGCCAGCGGTTTGGGGAGGTAGGTCAGAGTGATGAGTACAGTTGGAAGAATCTCAGCATTGCTACTCTTTTCTTTACCTCAGGGTCCCGGATAAGTTATTATATTTAGGAGCCTTTCCTCAGGGAATAAACTCTCAAGTGCGGTGCACAGGATGCTTAATGGGATACAAATCTCGGAGTAAATCAGTTCTAGCAGTGCCTAGTGCTTCAATGCTAATTCCTCCCCCAGCAACAGTTAGACCTGTTGAATGTGTAGCTGAGGATGGCTTCTACTTGTAGCAACCTACGGCAACTTGTCAGTGTAGAACTGTACATTTCAAAGAAAGCTGAGAGGTGATGTGCTGGGGAATAGTCTTCTTTCAACCCTTATTTTAATTCATTCACAGATTTTCTTGACTTTCTAATTAATGAATGCATATCAATCTGTTGGCAGTACCAGTTTCCAAACTCCTTTTTCCAGGTAGTACCTTTCTCTGATTAAACATTTTTGCAGTCAAATTTTTGTCTCCAGACAACCTGAAAGAAATTGATAACCTGACGGATAAGAATAGAACCTGATCAGTCATATTCTCATGTAAATTAAATGCTTCCTTTCCCAAGAATAGTGGTCATGGTAACTCAGTGTTGATATCTAGACTTTTGCACGATCTAAGTAATTTGGAGAAGCAATGGTGGAATTCTATGAGGTGGTCTATCAACTATTAGAATCTTGATACATGTGCTAGGTAAGGTACAATTAATAAAAGCATGAGGTATTCAGAGCATATAATTCTTAATGGCACATGAGAAACCAAGAGAACCAACCAAACCTGGTAATGAACTGTTTGTATGGAAATTTTGAGAGCTCTGTCCTGGGTTCCTGTATCTTCTCTTTCCATCACTAGACTGGCTCATTTAGGTTTGTGGAACTAAAAAGATCTATAAGAAGACAACTGGGGATTTGACATCTCCAGATTAATTTAGAACAAAATCCTTGGTGTCATGTCATCTCCCTGTTTGCCCAGATGCTCATTCCAAAGACCTAGGGGGAGCCCTGGCTTTACTCAGGGTCAGGTGTCTTCATCCCATCCTTCTCTCTTCACTTTTCATTAGAATGCTGACCTGTAGGAATACAGTGACTGACTCTTTATGTTCTGGCTTCCAGTTGCTTTTGGCCAAAAAAGAGGCACAGAAGGGTTTCTGAGGTCAGAGTCTTTGTTGCTTGTGAGGTGGCCTTGAGTAGGCTGTTTCTGTCCATGGAAGGTCCCTGCTGCTTTTAAGGTGGCTGGCTACAAATGGACCTTCCCCTCTGTTACTAATGGCTCTTCCTCTCCTTTCTTCAAGAGGTGGACATGGCCACAAGTCCCATCACTACTGTCCATAGTCCTCCTATACTCACGCATTTGTAAATTTCTTTGTAAATAAACCTGTTGTAGATTATCTGAAATTGAACATTCTTGGGACCATGACATACTCTTTCACATTCTGCCTCCAGTTCATTCAAGAATCTACTTCCAACACATGTCCATAACATTATTATCATTTGACTGGATAATATTATAATTGCAATAGTCTTCTAATGTTGCTTCCTTGTAGCAATAATTACTTAGATACAAATTCAATATTCATTACTTCATCTGAAAATCCTTTAGAGTCTTCTCATGTACTGAGAATTGCAAACCATTGTGTGAGGTGGTACCTGCACCTTCAACACCTTTCCAAAGTCATCTGATCTCACTTATACCCACTATATATTATTTCTTAACTATACCAGGTATGTTCCTTAGACTCCTTGTATTAGCTATTTTACTTGACCTGAAATAGTCTGGACTCTTTTTTCAGGGTTCAGTGAACTTCTCTGACTACTGGATTGAAGCAACTTATTACATAGTTCTCTGCGTGGTATTTGCTACCACATGATAGACAAAATCACAAAAAATGTCATATGTTCTTTAACTTCTATGACAACATCCTTCTGTTACATGTATCCGTGCATCCAATGCCTAAACATTGCCTGAAACATAGTCACTGAGCAAAGGGAACTAAAATCAGTTTTCTTCATTAGCAACATACAAGAATACTTACACCTATAGTTTTTACTTTCTTTGGACACAGATATTGGCTGGTTGAATAAATGAGTGAGGTTTATGACTTACAACTGAAATGTTTCATTATACTTTGGTGACCATGTGTTGCTTTTTGTCTTTGTGCCTTGTTTTCTCTTCTTGTCTCCAAGATTGGGTCCCAGCAGGCAAACTTCAACAAAGGGACGGAACATTGCTGAGGTCTGCCAGTTTAGGTCATTAATAGCAATCACTAGAATCCAAAAAGGAAAATATGCCATTTCAGCAAATAAATGTATGGAAACAGCTTCCTCCATTTGATTCTTATGCTGAACTTTTATTTAAAGAATGCTTATGAAGTCAAAACTTTGATAGTGTATTATGGTTTAAACATTAGGTGACCCCTAAAACCTCATGTATGAGATAATGCAAGAACTTTTAGAGGTGAAATGATTGGGTTACAAGAGTCTTAACCCAGCCAGTGTGTTAATCCTCTGATAGAGATTAACTGAGTGGTGGCTGGACATTGAGGGCTTTGGGGGTGTATATTTTATCCCCAGAAAGTGAAGTCCCTTTCTATTTCCTGGTGCTGTGTTCGAGCTGCTTTCCTCTGCCATACTCGCCCACCATGATGTGCTGCCTTGCCTTAGGCTCGGAGCAATGGAGTTAGTCAGCTTTTTTTGTTGCTGTTACCAAAAGACCTGACAAGAACAATTAGAGGAGGAAAAATTTATTTTGGGGTTCACAGTTTAGAGGTCTTGGTCCATAGATGACTAACAACAGTGTCTTACCCCATTAACAAGGAAATGTCCTTGAAGAAAGAATAATTTATTCTCTGGAATGCACACCTGATGGCACCTCCAGCTCTACACGGTGTGGAATTAGCATGGATGCAACTGAAAGAGCATCCGTGACTAATGAAATGTCAGCATTCCTTGTTAGGTAAAACCATGGTGTTTTACATATTAAAAATTAAGATGTGTTCATCATGAAACATTTTAAAAATACATAGGAAATAGGTAAAAATCGAATTTTAGCTCTCAGAGGCAATGCCAATATTTTTGTGTGCATATTTTAAATGTACAACATGGATATTTAATTCATTTTCCAAAAGTGAATATGTTCATTCTACTATATGGATCACCTAGCCTGTACTTAACCAGACACTTACTGCTAAACACTTGGCTGTTGCCTAATTTCAGGCCTCACAAATAACTCTAAATGGATATTCTTAATATCATTGGGAAAGTGCCTTGGAAAAAGATACTTTATAATCTGACATTTGATATATAATCAATAAAATTTTCAAAAATACCCATGTTTCTTTTAGACTACAAGATATGTTATCATGGTTTTGATCACAGTGGATATTTATAGAGACCATTCTATAATATTAACATCAAACATGGGTATATTGAGTAAATTTCACCTTTGAAATGATCCCTGCATTGAGACTGCTTTTACAATGTAAAACTAACATAGAAAAAGAAATGTCAGTAGGTTCTTATTATTCGCATACTCTCTGTATTTAACATTTGAGAAGTTATGGAGCCAACCATAGTACTGATTTTTAATGAATATCAACCACAAAATGTATCCAGTTTGGAAATTTAGATACTCATGTATTTAAACCATTTAGAGTTTTAAAGTTTTGGCTTTCTGAACAAATTGAGCATGACCTATAATAATCAAGATAGATACAGGTATGTGTGTGTGTGTATATATATATACACACACATTTTAAAACTACATACAAGAAAAATTATAATTTCATTTTATTTCTGTGGATGACTAAAATTAATAGGTTGTTTATTTTAATACAAAACATACCTTTTACAGTGACCTTATGTTCGCCAGTTCCTGGGGTGGCAGTAATATCCACGTGAACAGATATCTGACCCACTGCATCTTTGGAGGCACGACCTGCAAGTAAGCGGAAATGTACTGGCCTGAAATTTCATAAGTGAGTTAAAATACGTTATTGAAAGTGAATAATTCTTTCCATTAAGAGCTCATAACCAGTATCTATAAATGTGCATGAGGTTTTCTACACAGGTTTGGGTATAATCATACTTAGCCCATTGAGCTAAAATTTCATAGAGTCTACAAAATTTGTATGACAATTTATTATTTCTGGTACATGAACTTTTAGTTGCTTTGCTCTTCACGTAATAAAACTCTAGGCACTGCTTGTACACCAAGATGCACCATTGCTTTTCATTCTTTTAAAAACTTTTGTACGATGTTACAGACCAGAGCACTGGGAATCCAAACATAACTTTGTAGAGAACCTGCCCTAATGAAGCTCACAGTAGGCCAAGAGAGAGACTGAATGCAAAATGTTATTAGAATATAGTTAAGTGTATAATACACATATTCACAATATGTATAGATCGCACAAATAGGAATAGCTAACTCCATGCTGATAAAGGTTGTCCTAGGGTTAAAGGTGCTGTATTGGAAATTATCTGTGATTTAGAGTCAGATATACCACTGGTTTTGTGAGCCTATAAAATTTATCATATGATTCATTCTTTGTTTTCTCAATTTTAAAATGAGGTTAATGTTAACTTCAACCTCTTAGTAGACAGAAACTTACTGACACCTATGAACATACTTTGCCATGAATCAAGGCACTGTACTAATCATTCATCTTACCTTTATTTTCTCACTTAATAATATACTATGGTCATTCTATTAAGTATATATAAAGCTGCCACATTCTTTTCTATGATCTGGAATATAATAATATCATAGCAATAACTATAAAGTAAATGTTCAATGGGTACATTCCTGAAAATGAATCACTGAGATGTTTAAAATGTATGAATATGTTATAGGTAAATAATTTTTCAATTTATCTTTCACTTATATAAGATTATTCATAATAGAATACCATGAGTAGAATATCTTTGTCAAAGTTATAGAGTTTTAATTTTGTATCTTAGTGTTTATAACCCTTTACATTCTCATTTGCAATGTATAAGATTAACAAGAACCTTATTTTCATAAAATGAATGGCTAATTCCCAAAACTGAAACCAAAAAGTTCTGAAAGAACCTTCAGAGCATCATGAGGATTCGGGCCATTATGTTTCAGCAGGACCTGCTGAGGAGCCAGTTCACCCCCAGGGCTCCCCTCCTCTGCCATAGCCATTTGATAATGGGAGGAAATGGTCACTGTGCAGAAGAAAACTATGGGATACTCTGGAATTTGTAGCGAGATAGTTGTTCTGTTACTGGATTGGTGGTGTACTTATCAGACTATGACTTGAAGAGAACTGAGAGGGTACAAACACCACAGAGCATGCCCAGACAACCGAGGGAAAAAGCCATTGTGGACTATGTTCTGCGGAGGTGTGTGCTGACACCCCATGGCTCAAGAACAACTGGGCAAGTACCAAGCCTTAGGGATCTCACACCATCTGCTCTGTGGAGTTCTTCTTCCCCAAAGTTAATAACCTAAGACAGTCTTAACATTAATGAAATAACTCTGGACGCTAAAGGTTGCCATCAAAGTTCAAATAGTCATCTTCCTCTTTGCTTCCTTCCCAGCACCAGGGAGATCACCCAGGAAAAGGAGGAGGAAAGGTGTACATCAGAGAAGGACACATGTTTTTCCTAGAAGTTATTTTGAGGGCAGAGGAGAAGAGCTTGGGTGTGAGAAGGATTAAACCTTTAAACCCCAAATTTTCTAGTAGTGCCACCAACTAATAGCATGAATCCAGATTGTGATTATTGGGGGGGGGTGGGTGTCTAGAAAGTAGGGATCTCAAGAGTGAGTCGATAGTAATTTTCATTCTTTTAAAAACTTTTGTATGATCTTACAGACCAGAGCACTGGGAATCCAAACATGACTCTGTAGAGTACTTGCCTTAATGAAGCTCACAGTTGGCCGAGAGAGACAGACATGTCTGAATGGTGACATCCTTATGACATGGAGTCTTCCTATTCAAGGCATCTTCCCACTTTTACAAGTCATCTTTTGTGTACTTCAGTAATATTTCTAAAAGTTTAGTCACAGATATTTTGTCCCATTTTTCAATTGGATTATTTTCTACCTTTTCTTAAGGCAACTGAGTTTTTAATGAAAGATTTTCACTTGGTCCTTTGGGGTATGCAGGTATAATCATAATAAAAGAGAAGAGAGAATTAGCTGTTTCTGCTTGCTTTCCCTGAATTTGTTGGCTTATACCTGTATAGCTATAATGCATGACACTGTTAAAAGCGGATAAGTTTACTATCCTCCATTGGGCTCTTTAAATTCATATTCTACCTCATGCACTCTGCCCTCAGGGACTAATCTGTATGAACAAGCGGTGGTGTCCTCTACTCTAGCATCTAGTTATGTTTGGCCAGGTGTTCAGTCTATCCTGTGGGCATCCCCTTTTGCTGGCTGAATCCTGCAACCAAATTTTTCCTCCAGCAGCGCTTGTTAGGCGACAGTCTTTTTCCTGACTCTGGTAACCTCTTCTCCTTTTGTCATAAGGAGGTTAGTCTGCTGTTCCTTCTAATATCTTGCTCATGCATTTGTACATAGTGCCTTTATTAATTTCGGTGTGTCATGTGGTTTCTGCTAGCACATTGATTGGTGTTAATGTCATTGATTTGCTCATAACAGAAATGTTTCTAGCAGTTCCTCAGTAGTCTTGGGTTTCAAAGAGCTGATATTTGGCCCAGTGTGGTATTGCATGACTATAATCTGAGTGGTTTAGGAAACCGAGACAGGAGGATCATGAATTCAAAGCCAGTCTCAGCAACTTAGTGAGATCCTGTCTCAAAAAAAGAGAAGAACAGGGAGAGAATCAATTTTATGTGGCCTTTGTTGCTCTGACACTTTGCTGTGTAAGTGGTGCTGGAGTTCAAACCCATGTCCTCATGCATGTCAGGCAAGTTCCACAAGCACTGAGCCACTGCTCCCTCCCCTCAAAAAAATTTAGAAAGGACTGGGTATGTGGCTCAGTGGTTTAGAATCCCTGGTTCAATCCCTGAAAGTGGGGAGGCCTTAAAATATGAACACTGCTTTGCAATGGTTATCATTATAGGTGCTGTGGGATGGCAGGGGGTGAATGCCTAAAGAGGGTCTTGAAGGCTGAATTGGAATTAAAAGGAGCAGAGGAAATAGCATGTACACAAAGGTAGATGCAGAAAGGCATGTCCTGGAAACTGCAGAGAGTTCAGCATGGATAGAGCTTAGATGCAGGAGTGGCAAGTGGAAATTTTAGAAAGTTAATAGTTTGAACTCATCCCAGAGCTACTAGTCACGAGGTTACAGACAGGGATTTTGAGAGGGATGGCCTCTTCACCTCTACAACAAATGGATCGTTCTTTTTACCCCATTCTCTCCTGCAAAGCCTCACAGTACTAAGAATCAAACCTTAAACTCCAACCTTTGACAAGGATGCCTTTAGTTCTTTTTACCATCCATGCTGCTGTTATCACTGAGTGAATTCTTCAAAACCTATTTTAAATTAAAAAATGCACATTTGAAACATTCTCTATTCTTGCATATAACATGGTACAAAGATTTGGAGCAATGGAACAAGACTGCCCTGAATATGTTCTGTCACTCATTAATTAAAACTCTGTGGCCTTTCATTTTCTTATTTTTAAATGGAGAGAAAATCGCATATATGGCAGCATTGTTGTAAACTTAAAAGACAATTTTTAAAAATGTAGATTAGGTACCCATAATAGCTTTCCAATAAATGGAACTTATGATAATCTAATATTTAAATCCCTTGAATTCATGTATATAATGCCACATATGAAAGTTATGTAAAACCCCATTGATATTATGGTTACCTAAATCAAAAACTGTAATAGGCTATCTTTGGAATTCTTTTATCTCTAAGATTTCCTTGGTTGCGCATAATAAAGATGCCAGATATTTAAGGGCCCTCAAGTGGGAAAATCCCCTTCCTCTGTTTAAAACTTTTAGCAATCCTGTGAAATGTGTTTTCTTGATAGTTTTTAAAACTACTGTTGAAACCAGGGTTAAAGTCTTTTAAGCACAGAAAATAGTTTGTGGCTATTATCAAAAAGAAAAGGGAAACTTTACACGTTATTGGTAGGAATGTAAATTAGTAGTCATTATGAAAAAAAAAAGGTATGGAGTTTGCTCAAAAAAAAACCCAGAACTACCATACAATCCAGCAATCCCACTATGGGCTATATATATAAAGGGAATGAGATCCATCTGTCAAAAAGACATCTGCACATCCCTGCTCACTGCAGTGCTTTTCACAATAGCCAGGAAACAGACAACCTAAGTGTTCAACAGGTGAATGGACAGAGAAAATGCACATATACACCATGGAACCATTTGGGGGGGAAATAATGAAGCCCTGTCATTTACAACAACATGGACAGATTTGGGAGATCATTGTGTTAGGTGAAATAAGCCAGGAATAGAAAGGCAAATACTGTATGATTTCACTCATGTGGAATTTTATAAAGTTGATCTCTTAGAAATCGAGAGAATTCCAGTTTCTAGAGGGTGAGGGGACGAAGGGGGAGGAGAGGAAGGCGGAAACGTGGATTAATGGGAACTAAGGCAGTGATAGGAGCAAGTTCTGATGCATTGTTGTACATATCAAAAATCTCAGATGAGGGGCTGGAGTGGAGGCTCAGAGGTTTCAGTGCTTGCCTGGCAAGCACGAGGACCCAGGTTCAAACCCCAGCACCACGTACACAACTAAGTGTTAGAGCAACTAAGACCATGTGAAAAACTAAATAAAGTTGTTTCTCCCTGTCTCTCTCTCTTAAAAAAAAAATCTCGTTTTATTAGTAGAGAATTATAGGTATGAATAATTGTGTTCATTTTAACAAAATCTTACATGAACGGAATTTTATTTCAATCACTATCCCTTCCCCATTCTCCTTCCTTCACTTATCTTACTTTGGCTTGTTTACTTTTATTAGTACTTTCCATACACAAAGTTAAAATTTCCTGTAGTATATTTATCTATGCACATAACAAGATTTTGTTATATTCCACATTTCCCCTCTCGATCCCCTACTCCATTGCTATTCCCTGTATCTTTATGATCTCATGCCCCTCCCGTTTTATTTCCCTTACTGTGCTTAGTTTCCACAAATGAGAGAGAACATTCAGCCTTTGATTTTCCGAATCTGGCTTATTTCACTTATTTGCATCCATTGACTGACAAAGGCCATAACTGCATTCTAGAAAAAAGGATTTTTGAAACTTTTCACCATCAAGAAATGATTTATGGGGGCTGGAACCTTCTCATGCCTTGCAAGTGTGAGGATACAGGTTCAAACCCCAGTACCATGCATACAATGAAGAAAAACAAAAATAATGATAAATGTTTGAGGAGATGCATTTATCCTGATTTAAGCATTAAATGATGTTCAAATAAATTATAAATGGTATCCCCTTAAAATAAGGATCTGAACCTGCTCAGTTCCTGGCTTGCGGGTCATGGTTCTCCAGATGCTATATATATCATTGTATGGCATAAAGTTGCAATGATTGATTTTTGCTGAGTAAATATCAAGAATGAGGGTCAGCAGACTATTGCTTTAAAATTTTGGCAAATTAGAAAAAACTTCCAACAAAGTGCTTATCAGGAGGTGTCATGAAAAGCAAATCACCAAGGTGATTTATACTATATAAACCTGTCAAATTCTATAATAGTACAAATAAACTCTTTAAAACAGAATTAGCACAATATGTGAGCACCCTAATTTATGAAGAATTTTATGCTGTTCAAGATGGCGGAATAGGCACACCCTGCATTCTCTTATTCTTCCACAAAGAAACAATAAGTGTATAGCTGCATTTTCATGTGATTGGCCAGGGGAGAGCATTGGAAGCTTTAAGATACAGAGACCTGGGGTGATACAACTCCACAGCTGGGGAAGGGCAGTCCTAGCTACTGGAATTTCACAATCCACATGTATAACCCCCCTCTTGTTAAAACAAGACGCCTCCCCGAGCTTTTCTTTCCAGCTCTAACCTTCCCACAGGCACAAACATATACCCAATGACTTACTTTCACCACTGTCCTTAGGGCAGAGAACCAATCAGCATCTGCCCTAACTACCCCAACCCCCATGAAAATCCCCTATAAATGCTCTTGTACACCCACAATAAGGGGGAACCCATCTCCGACGATTGGTTTTGGTCTTGGTGTGCCTGTGCCGGTTTAATCCTTTCATTGGTGCTGTGACTTGGATGGGGGATAACCTCAACCACTTAAGGACCCCATCCATTCACCCAAAACCTCCTGTCCTCGTCCACCTTCTAGAGCACTTGCTACCTGGCAACCAACACCAATTACCTACTAGGTGAGTCATCCCCCAAGAGGTTACCACCCTCAGCCTGACCACAGTGGGAGACTACATCCCACCTAGGCCTTCATGGCCACAAATGACTCCTAGAAACCTCATCCACCCTTTAACTCATTAATGGGATGGAGGTGAAGAACAGACACCCTTTCCTGTGAGTCCGTCCCGAAAAGCCTGGCGTCACGTACTCCGCAACCTCTGGGCACTTGCCCGGCAGAAAGATCCTTGGGTGACTACCTGATTATCCTTTCTGCCTCCGGCTCCACTGAACCTTGCAGACAGTTTGCCCTTTGGGGATGCCCAAACTGGTCCTCCGTTCGTTCTGTTCGGGTCCGGAGTCACTGTTCCTCCTCAGAGTTACTGTTCCTTCTCCTCCTTCCTTTCCTTGATTATGGGGGCCTCTTCTTCCCTCCCAAACGACTCCCCTTTAAAATGTTTACTTTCTAATTTGAATCGCCTTTCTCTCACACTGGACATAAAACCTAAAACTCTCTTCAAATTTTGTACCCAAGATTGGCCCAATTACCTGCTAGACAATCACAGTCAATGGCCCACCGAGGGATCCTTAGATCCACAAATTCTCCAAGATTTCTTCAATTACTGCAAGCCCTCGAAAAAGTGGAAGGAGATCCCCAGGCTTTTTCTCTCCTTCGCTCTCACCCCAGACTATGCACCACTTGCAGCCCCCACCAGGTCCTCCTTGCCTGCAAACCTAAACCTATTGACGGGACCTTGGGTCCTCTTCCCCAGACGCACATTACCCACATCCTCTCCTATTGTCGGGGTATAAATGAAAACCATACTCCCACGGAAACCCCCCCTCACCTGTTTCGTAGATGGAGTCCCTTTTTCTCATTCCTTCCTGGTAATGCCCCAATGGCCAGTACCACTTCTCCTCAGAGATATCCTTTCAGTCTTCAAGGTCACTATCTCTATACAACCTCCATCCTCTCCCACCCCTCACTTCTTGATGGCCCTCCTGACAGAGGACCTTACAATCCCCTCCCCACACAGCCCAAGCCACTTTAACTGGCCTACAATCCATCATACAGGACCTCCTAAAAAAAAAAGGGGGGGATATATCTGACCCACTCACTCTCCCTTTAACACCCCCGTATTGGCTGTAAAAAAAACCCAACTGCACCTACTGGTTAGTACAGGATCTCCGCCTCATAAACTTTATAGACACCTCCATCACTAATTCCAGGCTCATTTCTCATTTGCCCTCCAAACTTGGAATCATCCACTGCAAGTTTTATAAAACTGATTCTTCCCCCATTACTGTCCGGAACTCCAAGGCCAACCGTGCTGCGGTGCAACTGCTCTCCAGACACCTGCTCCCTCCTCCTCCCCCATTACTATGGGAACTCCAAGGCCAACTATGCTGTGCCAGCAGGTCCCCCCTCCCCTATGCTTGTGCTCACAACCCCCGAGGGATCACATGAACACCCTTTCCACTTCCTCCACCCCTTATTTTACTCCAGTCACCGAAGCCTTGAGCTCTTTCTCTGTTCCTTTTTTCCTCTCTCTACAGAAGATAAGACTCTTTTGCTACGCATTTCTGTGACCTGCCACATTTGCCAATGAACAAATTCCAACACACCTCTACGGCCTAAGCCCTTTCCTTCACACCAAGCTCGCAGACACACCCCCACTGCTGACTGGCAGCTTAAACTCTGCCTCTCCCATATCTCCTTTCTTGAGCCTATATCTCAAGATGACCAAAACACAGACTAAGGAGGCCTAACCCCTTACCTCCTACTCCTTTTATCGCTGCCTCCTCTCCTTACTACTACTGACAGCCCTCTAGTGGGCTGCTCAAATACCATCTATCTTTCTCTCCCTGCTGCTACAGAACTGTTCCAACACACTACATGCCCCTATATCTGCTTCTTGTATGACCAGATTACTGCACATGGTGGGCAGACATTTATGGAGGATGCCCCTATTGGTCCTGTAAGATCCATGATAGGGCAATTAAACCAAAACATGTTTCAATATGTACGTAATACAAACACCTACAACATCACAATCAAAGGCCCCTGAGACCCTAGCTAGGCCTCCGGCATCTCAGCATCCTTTTACTGCAATGGATACACTTCCACCCCCTATGGATCTCTCCACTTTTCTCATAAATACATCTCTATAGACACACAGATCTCTCAAATGTCCACTGACATCCAGCACTCAGAGCAGGTCATAGTGCAGGCACTCCAGAATTCATCTTCCCCCTCTAGCTCATTTTACTCCTGACTTCATATATTGTCAGACACGATAACCTTCCTTAATCACACTTTCTCAGCTGCCAGTCCAGCTGATTGTTTCCTTTGCGCATCTCTAACCTGGCCTTTACTAGCTGCAGTGCCCATCAGGGCTTCTAAACTACACCTTTGGTTCCCAGGGACAAGCTCCAGCCCCTCATATACTAAATTTTAAAAATTGAAAACCCATAGAGGTTCCTTTTATAAATCAGTCTTGGATCACTGGTACTGTTTCTCTTGGCAATTTCATTTTCTATTTTTCAACTGCTTTGACTTAAATAATCTCACCTTAAGGTAATTAAAAACATTAAAAGTTTCATCAGGATTGTATCACAATGCAGATTTAACAAAGGGGTCAATAAGTAGGAAAAAATCTAAAAGGTTATAGGCATGGACATTTATTTTGATATGGAAATTAGAAAGAAAGAAATGTTCCTGGGTATGAAGAAATATAATGTCTAAGTTGCAGAAGGTTTGTGGAAGGCAAATTTCAGAAGCTTGTGTGTTACATTAAATTGAATAAATTTATGAAAGTTTACAGGCAGGGTAACTGTATCTGACATAACCATTTAAAAGCCTGACTTATCTGTCTGCTTTGACTGTTTTCCTGATCATTAACACTGTTTCCTAAAGGTAGACTCCAGAAACAATACATGAGAACTTTATAAAATGCTTTTAAGAGGCAAAGACATGCCATCACCTACAGGACAGCACTGTTACTCATCCTAATTAAGCAAAAAGGGTAACTATAAAGCTGTAACAATATTTCTACTTTAAGACTGGTGAAATTGGCCTGCTGGATGTTAAACACCAAATCAAGGAGACCAAAGTTAAAGGGCTAAGGAAAAATAGTCAATATTTTGACCCTTGCCCTGTTTGATCAGCCAAAGCTCAGGGGACAATGGAACTTCTATACAGGCTTAACAACTCTGGGTAATAAGACCACCCGATCAGGGAGATCAGGTGACCCTAGAGAACAAAAGCCAACCAATGAACACACTGCAAAAAGGATGATCATTCATGGACAATGTCCCTGATGCTTCCAAGCAAAGCCACATGTGGTCAGCAAGACCCTGATCTATCCCTAGCAGATGGCACAACTGGTAAAAGAGCCAAAAGGCTTTTTTCAAGTTCCTCAAGATTAACCCTGACAAACAGCTGACTGGTAGCAATAGACAAAACAAGATCAATTTTGATTAAGTTGGTCTTACACACCTGGCAGGAGAGTATAACCAAACTCAGTCCTCCATGGACATTTACCAACAAAGGCAATGGCTTTTTTCTAAATGCCAGTTTTAGAGGGAGTTCCCCTAATCTGATTTGCTCAGAACACCCTCTCTAGGACGAAACAGGCCATTTTCTATCCATGGTGGTCGGACTCCACCTAGCCTCCTCATTCACTGCCTTCGAATTGGGGGCAGGAGGATGAAGTCAGTCTCTGCCATTCAGAGGCTAGGGCAGCAACCAAGAGGTAATAAAAACATCTGCTGCCTCCCTGGCCTCCCTACAAAGACAAATAACATCTGTCACCTGAGTTTCATTACAGGACCTCCAAATACTCGATCTCCTGATGATGAACAAAGGCTGCTACATCAGTGAAACTGGGCTGATGGAGATGAATATCAGAACTCTCAGACATCTGAACGAGAGGCCTAAGCAGCCTGACCCTTGGCCAGGATGGCTAAACTCCACTCTTGTCACCTGGCTAACCCCCAACCTTACTCCCATATTAATGATAAGACTCCTTCTAATGACTGCTCCCTGTCTCTTCAGGTTCACCTAAAACTGCATAAGCAAGGTTGCTAAAGTAACATACAACCAAAGGCCCTTGCACCCTTACAACCGCCTCCCACGGAGCCAACACCTGAACTTTCCCCTCCCCATGTTGTCCAATAAGTAGCACAAATTAGCCAGGTGGAAATCTATACCCTATATCACCAGAAAGGTCAAAATATTAGGCTGGCTGGGGGCATGGCTTCAGCTAGCCTGCAAGTAGTAGCATCATGGCCCCTGGCTGGGGGTGTGGCTTCAGTCAAGACACTGAGGCTAAGGGACAGGGCAAAGGGCAGCTTGCCCATGAAAAGAACAGCCAATAATCAGGATGCTAACGGACAAGCTCCAATGGATTGATGGATCCACCAGCCAGTCTCTGAAGGACCAACCCCATAACGAACTTCCAGTTAGCCAGTAAAACCAGCTGCCTGGAAAAGGTCCAACACCATTTTCCCTGCCTGCCATTCTGGCTGGCCATCACTTCCCATGCCTGCCCTCATTATGGCGGTGCAGGCGAAATTGGCCAGAGAGCCACAAATCTGGTGCCAACATCAGTTCTCAGCTCAAAAGTGCCCTCACATCCACAGCCTCATCCTTGGCCTCCCTACAAAAACAGGTTACCTCTCTGGCCCAGGTAACTCTCCGAAACTGCAGAATATTAGACCTCCTTACAGATGAAAAAGGAGGTACCTCTGTGTTCTTACAAGAAGAATGTTGTTGTTATGTCAATGAATCCGGCCTAGTAGAACGTTATCAAACTAAATGATTTGTCAGCAAGGTTGTAGAGCATCCCTAACAGCTCCCCATTCTCCCTCTGGTTTCAATCTCCCCTTCTTACTTGGGTATGGCCAATTTTAGGACCATTATCCATCATTCTACTTGCTTGTCTCTTCCTACCCTGTATCATAAAATTCATCAAAACCAGGATGGAAAAATCACTAATCAAACTTTTAACCAGCTTCTCCTCAGGGACTACCAGCTATGGGCATTGGAAGACCCCAGCACTTTGTCCAGAAACCAGCTCACAACATGCTGACCATGACCGATTCATGAGAAACATTCCTGAAAACCCTTCATCAAGACGCCTGGCTCATCCCACCCACCTGCCACATAGACGATTCATGGAATACAATACAGGATCTATGGTTCCAGGGAACTTTTACAGACCTTAATCCACAAGAAACATTTGCTTTTTCAGTGCTCATATGGGGGTTGTTAACTGTATTCCTCCCAGACCCTCCCCCACTATGCCCCCTTCCAGCAGGAAGTAGCCAGATGGAGGAATGCCCTTTTCCCCACATATAAAACAAAAAAGGGAGGAATATAACCCCCTTCTTTTAACAAGGCGACTCCCCCGAACTTTTCTTCCCGGCTCTAAGTTTCCCACAGGCACAAACATACACCCAATGACCTACTTTCACCACTGTCCTTGGGGCAGAGAACCAATCAGCATCTGCCCTCTGCTCTAACTACGCCAACCCCCATGAAAATCCCCCATAAATGCTCTTGTACAACCGCAATAAGGGGGGGACCCATCTCCAATGATTGGTTTTGGTCTCGGTGAGCCGGTTTAATCCTTTCAACATGAACTTTCAGCTGACTTGAATAAGTAATCTGAAAGGACCTCACAGTACCTGTGAACACCCAAGGTACTGTAGCCAGGAGCAATTTTTTTTTTTTTCCTGAGAGGGAAAGAGGGAAGGAGACAAAGAGATAATCAATTTATTTTTTCATCTGGCCTTTGTTCCTCCAGCACTTAGTTGTGTATGTAGTGCTAGGGTTTGAACCCGTGTCCCCGAACATGCCAGGCAAGTGCTTCAACTGCTGAAACACTGCTCCAGCCCAGCCAGGAACAATCTTTTTTTTTTTTTTTTTTTTATAAAGAGAGAGGGACAGTGAGAGAGACAGAGAAAGAGAGAAACAACTTTATTGAGTTTTTCACATGGCCTTAGCTGCTCCAACACTCAGTTGTGTATGTGGTGCTGGGGTTTGAACCCAGGTCCTCGTGCTTGCCAGGCAAGCGCCGAAACCGCTGAACCACCGCTCCAGCCTGGCCAGGAACAATCTTAAGGGAGTTACTATCAGAATTCACACTTCTACAGGGGTCAGAAATCCCTGCATAGTCCCATATCTGAGACCCCACACATGTTCCACTATACTGGCATGAGGGGTAGTTGCCTCATTATGTATGATCCAAGTCAACTGGGTGTTCCACACTGTTGCAAGACTCAGTAATGGACGGTGGCACTCTAAGAAAAAGGAGATCAGGGTGCTCTCCTTTGGAGACCAAGGGCATGGGCAGCTACACACAGACTTGCACTTGTTCCAGAACTGTACCCAGTCTTAAAAGGTGGGTGAGGGAATACCATGTTTCCCATAGCTATCCTGTCCAGACTAAGGGGGCTGAGCATCTCTACAGTTCCACGTGTCAACCCACCCCTGGGAACACTATGGCTGAAGAAGTAGAGGGGGTGCCCCAAAGGAACTTTGCCTTGTTCTGGCCATGGTCCACTACCTGATGGGCACTATAATCAGAATAAAGAAGAATGCAAATGTTCCTGCTGCCACCTCACAGTTTCTGCTAATGGTCTGTTCCATGGACTACAGTCAAAACAGTGAGTGCCACATAGTGGTACTGCAATTCCCCCACCTCAGTGCATGTGGACCATACCACAAACTGATTGAATGTCAGGTGCTTCAGGCTCTGTCTACTAGTGAGGTACCAGTGCCAGAGGCACTTCCTAAAAGCAGAGCTAGAATTAACACTGGCTGAGGAAACACCCATTGCAGGAGTAGCCACCCAGTGAGCACACCATAACCATCACTTTGCACATCATCCTGCCTCAATTGCTAGAATGTCCCTAGTCATGTGTGGACCACAGAGACATTGGGTCTCTTTGACTCTGTCATTGTACCCACTGTGCCTAAAGTTAATCACAGCCCAAGAAGCTACAATGAGACTACACTAGGTACATATCTGGAACCAAAGCCAACCTTGCATAATAGACATCCCAAAACATATCTTTAGGAGAAAGGTGATTACTATGAATTCAGGGCACTCCATAAAAGTGGTAAAAATCCACCAGATGCACAAATCTTAATACCAGAAATGTGAAAAAAATCAAGTAATATGACACCTTTGAGAGAACATAACTTTCAATAAACAGATTCCAAAGAAATCAAAATTGATGAAATGCCTGATATGGAGTGTAAATGAATAATTATAAAATGTCTCAATAAGATCCAAGAGAATGCAGATAAGTAAATTAGGAAGACAGTGTAGGATATGAATTAGAAATTCAGCAAAAACATTTTGAAGAATCAAGTCTTGGAAAGTTCAAGTCAAATAGCTGAAATCCTCAACAGCAGACTAGGTCACACAGAAGAAAGTATATCTGAACTTGAAGACAAGTCTTTTGAATATTCTACTCAGACCAAAAGAAAAAGTATTTAAGACCTATGGGGCACCATTAAACAGGTAAACATCTGCATGTCTGGACTACCCAAAGGTGAGGAGAATAAGCACAGAGAAAAACTATTCAATGAAATAATGGACAATTTTCTTGGGAAAGATGGACATCCATGTATAAGACACTTATAGGACCCAAATAGACATCACCAAGACACAAAATAGTCTGTCAAAAGTATAATACAGTTTTTAAATCTTCACTGGAAAAGCCCCAAAGCACAAATAAGGGTACCTCGGTTAGCCTAACAGCAGGTTTCCTGTAGAAACTCCACAGTCCAGGAGGAAATGAAGTGACTCATGTTATATCCTGATTGAAAATAAATACCAAGATTATAATGTCCAGCAAGACTATCATTCAGAAATTAATAAAAAATAAATTTCCAAGATAAGCAAAAATGTAAGGAATTCATGACCATCAGACCAGGCCTTTTGTTTTAGTCAACTCTTTCGTTGCTGTGACTAAAATACCTGGCAAGAACAATTTTAGGAGGAAAAGTTTATTTAGGAGGCTCAGTTTCAGAGGTCTTAGTCCATAGAATTCTGGCTCCATTTCTTGGGGCTTGAGGTAAGGCAGAACGTCATGGCAGAAAAGTGTGACTCCAGGAAGCAGAGAGAGACTCCACTCCCCATACAAGATATACATCTCAGAGGCATGACCTAACAACCCACCTCCTCTAGCTAAGCCCTACCAGCCTACAGTTGCCACACAGTTAAGACCTACAAGGGGATTAATTTACTGATTGGGTTAAGGCACCCATAACCCAGCTATTTCACCTCTCAGCATTTTTGCATTGTCTCATATTGAGCTTTTGGGATACATCTTTCATCCAAACCATAACATCTTTAAAAAAATGTATAAGGAATTCTAGATTCAGAAGTAAAAGAAGGATAACTATCATCATGATAGCATGTAAAAGTATAAATCCTTCTAGAAGAATATATAAACAAGAGGAATATTCTTCCTAGAAATTAGCTTCACTAGTAAGGACACACTGACTGAAAGTGAAAGGATGGAAAATAATATTCCAAGTTAACAGAAATCTAAAGTGAGCAGAAGTAGATATACTACTACTGTATCTATCTGACAAAATAGACTTTAAGACAAAAACTACATGAAAAGACAAGATCACTATACAAAGTTCAAGGATCACTAAACAAAAGCAAAGAATGATTATAAATCTATATGAACCTAATTTGTAGCACTCAATTTAGTAAAGCAGTATTAGACCTATAAGTTCCAATACAATAGAGAATTTCAGAATCCAATTTTCATTAATGGATTGATAATCCAGTGGTGAAAAAATGTCAAACATTTGATTAAATGATACAGTAGACCAAATGGATTTAATAGGCAATACAGAATATTCTATCCAGCTACAGAACACATTAGAACAGAACATAGGTGACAAGTCTTACCAACTCTTACCAAGTTTCAAAATTGAAATATCTTGTATCTTTTCTGATTATAATGGAACAAAATTAGAAGTCAACAACAAATATTATACCCCATATAAATACATGGAGACTAAATTTAAATACACTTTTAATTTATCAGTGGATTATTGAGGAAGTCAGAAAATTTAAAATTTCTGTAAATGGAAATGCAGCACACCAAACTTTGGGGGATAAAGCAATACAAAGAAGGAAACTTATGGTCATTATTTCCTTCATAAAAAAATAAAGATTTCCAATAAACAAACATTGCATCTCAATGACTTGAAAAAGTAACAAGTCAAACTCAAAATCAGAGGAAAGAAAGACCAGAGCTGAAATAAATAGGGAATAAAATAAACCAAAAATCAATGAAACAGTTCTTTGAAAAGATTAAGGAAAACTGATAAACCTTAACTATACTAACCAATAAAAAAATGAAAGACAACCACAATAAATGAAATTTGATGAAAAAGAAGACATTGCAGTTGATACCACAGAAATACAAAGGACCACTAAGGATTATTATGAAAAACTGTATGATAACAAATTGGCAAACAAAGCAATGGAAATATTTCTGAACACACCATAAAAAATCTGAATAGACCAATATAAGTCATGAAATTGAATAAGTAATAAAAGTTCTTCCAACAAAGAAAAGCCCATAAATATGGTCTCACTGCTGAATTATACAAAACTTTAAAAGAAGATCGAATGACAAGTCTTTTCAAACTATTCCATAGAATTGAAAAAGAAAGCTTCCAAATTCATTTATACCCTGTTACCAAAATCAGATAAGGACACTAAAATCCGAATAGACCAATATTCCTGACCAACAGATGCAAAAAAATCTCAATACTAGCAAATCCAATTCAACAAGTCAAAAAGATAACTGACCCTGATCAAATCAGTTTCATTCCAGTTATAAAAGAAATGTTTTAACATCCACAAATCAAATGTAATATATCACATCAACAGAATAAAGGATAAAAATCATGATCACTTTAATAGATACAGAAAAAAATTTGATAAAATTCAATATTCCTTCGTTTCAAAATCCTGAACAAATTATGTAGGAAGAGATCATACATTGACTTAATAATGACTATATATGGTAAACCCACAGCCAACTTCATATTGAATGGGGTAAAACTGAAAGCACCTCCTCTAAGATCTGGAATAAGACCTGACTATTCCCTCTAATGTCCATTATTCAATAAAGTACTAGAAGTTTTATCCAGAGCAGTTATGGAAGAGAAAGAAAGAATGGGCACACTAATAGGAAAGGAGGAAGTCAAAGTATATCATTGTAATAGTTTTTTTGTTTGTTCGTTTTGCTATGACCAAAACACAAGACAACAACAACTTAGAGGAGGGAAAATTTAATTTGGCTCCTAGTTTCAGAGATTTAGTCCATAGTTGCTCAACTCCTTTGCTCTGGACCCAAGGTAAGGCAGAACATTATGGTGGAAGGACATAGTGGAAAAAAGCTGCTTACCTAATGTCAGTCAGGAAATGGGAAGTAGCCTCAGGAAAAAGAACCCTTCCAGGGCATTCTCTCAGAGACGCACCTCCTTCAGCCATTCCTACCTGCCTACAGCTATCATCTAGTCAGTCCAAAGTCGGATGGACTAAGTCACAGCTCTCTCGATCTAATCATTTCACCTCCAAGCATTGCTACATTAACATAGGAGCTTTGAGGGAATACATCAGACCCAAACCTTTATGAACTATTCTCAGATGATAGGATTCTATATTTAGAGAAAACTGACGTCTTCACAAAAAACAGAACTGAGAAGAAAATTCAGTAACTGGATATGAAATCAATATAAAAAAAGCAGTAGCATTTCTATGCACCAGCAAAGAATCTGATGAAAACTATGAGAGCAATTCATTCACAATAGCTACAAACAGTAAAAAACAACTAGGACTACATTTAATCAAGGAAGTGAAAGACATCTACAAGGAAGATTTAAAAATGCTTAAGAAAATTGAAGAGACAAAATGAAAAAAACTCCCGTGTTTACAAATTGGAAAACTTAGCAATGTTGAAATATCCATGCTACCAAAGCAATCTATAGATTTATGTAATACCCATCAAAATATTGATGACATTCTTTACAGAACCAAAAAATTCCTGAAAATAAAATACTGAAATTCATATGAAAGATCCGGAATCACCAAAGTAATATAGAGGAACAACAGCAAAATCTGAAGGCATCATAATAATCTGATTTTAAAACACTGAAGAAACACAGTAACCCAAACAGCATGGTACTGAGAAAAACCAAACATGGAAAATTGGAACTGAGAGAAACCAGTAATAAACCCATGCATGTACAGCCAACTTATTTTCAATAAAGACAGCAAAATAAACATTGAAGAAGGGACATGGTCTTCAATAAATGATGCTAGGGAAACTAAATATCCACATACAAAAAATTGAAAGCTTACCACCACCTCTCATCCTGTACCAAAACAAAAATAAAACAAACCAAAAAACTCAAAATTGATCAAAGATACAAAGGTAAGACATGAAACTCTGAAAATGCTAGAACAGTTCAAGACATTGGTACAGGCAGTGATTTTCCATATAGAACCCAAAAGCATAGGAAACAAAAGCAAAATTGACAGACTTTATTATAAAAAATGTTTTTCCCCACAGCAAGGGGGGGAAAATCAATGGAGTGAAAGGAGAAATAATTGAATAGGAAAATTATTTGAAGTTCTTCATCTGACACAATGTATCAATCTCCAACAAACACAAAATCAATTATTTCAGTTAAACCCTGGGCAAATGATTTTTTCTACTTTTTATTGGTGCATCATACATAATGGTGGGATTGTTACATATTTGTATATGCACACACAATTTGGCCAATATCATTCCCCCGTATTTCCCCTCTCTGCATTCCCTTTTCCTCTACTGATTTCCCTTCGATTTTCATGAGATCCCTGCCCCTGGCCAACTCCTTTCTTTTTTCTTCTCTAGCTTCCACTATGAGAGATAACATGAAACTCTTGACTTCAATTTTGGCTTATTTTGCTTAATTTAATGTTGTCAAGTTTCATCCATTTTCCTGCAGATGATGACATCATTATTTTTAGTGACTGAATAAAACTCCCCTACATATACCACAGTTTCTTTATCCATTCATCCATTGAGAGACACCTAGTCTGGTTCCATAGTTTGGCTATTGTGACTTTTACTGCCATAAACATGGGTATGCATGTATTACAATGACTTTAATTCTTTAGGATAAATACTGAGTGGTAGAGCCGGGTCATATGGTGGTTCCATTCCTAGTCTTCTGTTGGCAAATGAACTTTTTAAAGAAAGAGGGACAGTGAGAGAAAGAGAAGCATTTTTTAATTGTTTTTCACGTGACTTTGTTCTTCCAACACTTTGTTGTGTATGTGGTGCTGGGGTTAGAACCCGTGTATTCAGGCATGCCAGGCAAGCACCATAACTCCAGCCCTGGCAAATGATCTTAATACATATTTCTAAAGAGGAAATACAAATAGCTAACAAATATATGAAAATGCTCAATATTCTTAGCTATAAAATCAAGAAATGCAAGTCAAAACTATGAGAGCCAATCTGACCCCAATCACAATGGCTATTAACAAAAAGAAAAAATAAGTGCTGGTTAGGAGGTGGAGGAAAAGTGACTATTATACCCTGCTATTTGGAATTAAATTACAGGGAAAACATGGAGACTCCTCAAAAAACTAAAAATACATCTACCATGTGATTCAACTATAGCAGTTCTGTATATAGATCCAAAGGAAATGAAGTCAGTATACAAAAGGGATACTTGAATGCACACTTATTACAGCACTTTTCACAATGGCCAACATATGGAATCAGCTTAGGTATGTATCAACAGATAAATGGATAAAATATGAGATATACACACAATAGATTTTTATTCAGCCATAAGAAAATGAAAACATGTCATTTGCAGCAAAATGGATGGAACTAGAGGACATTATATTAATGAAATAAGCCAAGTTCAGAAAGACAATTACAATTTCTATCTCATGTAAGATTCAAACTCAAAGTAGAGATTGTGATATATTTGTGGGAGGGGAGGTAGACAGAAAAGGTGGTTGAATTTGATAAGTATACTTTGTAAACACGTATAGAAATATCACATTGAACCCCTTTATATTCAATTAATATGTTTTTAATAAAAATTACAAAATATGAAATAACAAACAGCTAAAGAAATGTGTCTGAAGAGCTGGGAATGTAGCTCAGTGGTAGTGTTTGCCTAGCACACAAGGTCCTGGGGGCTATCTTGTGCCTAAACCCTTTTAAAATGTAGCCTTTAGATAAATAGAATGTTGAGTTTTCCTAATTTGCTTAGTTGTAGTCTTTCACTTGGATATTCCATATATGCTGTGTTTTCTAGATATATAGAGAGCTGCGGGGGGACTGGGGTGTTAGTCACACTGTGTACTCAGCAGTGCCTGCACACCTCTCTGAAACTTCCTGGGTGGAAACATTTACTAGATTTCCAAAATACATATTTCTTTTTCCAAAACAAAAATGTGAAATTTGCTGCTCAGTCAAGAGAAATATACTTGTGAGAAGTGGCTGCTAATTGTGGTACAAACCTGGAGAGATGAATCAGGACTGTGATAGTTTCATAATATGAGTAAAGCAAGCGAAACAATGGTGAACTTTTAAACTTGAGTGAGAGTCATGAGGTTTAGAATTGCTTTCTTTTTTCTTTTGGAGAAAAGGAGAGAGACACAAAGAATCAAATTTACTTAGTTTTTCATCTGGTCCTTGTTTCTCCAATACTCAGCTGTGTTTGAGTGCCAGCCTGAACCTGGGTCCCTGTGCGTGCCAGGCAAGTGCTCCAACCACTGATCCACAGCTCCAGCTCTTGGAATTGCTTTAGAACTACGTGTTGGTGCTTTCATGGCCTAGTGTTTATGTTACTCTCTCTAGCACCCATGTCATGTCCAGCATGATAGTTGGCCGTGCACATTTTCCTCCCTAGCTATGTCCTATGACATCAGGAACCTCTAAAACAAGCTCCAGTGGGTTCCCTTATCCATGGGTTCACTTTGCAGTTTATTTTCTGTGATCAACTGGTCCAAAAGATATTAGGCCCATAATCCAATAAACAGTTCATAAGGTTTAAATAATGATCACAGCATGCTATAAAACAGTTGTTCTACTGAGTTACTATTAATATATCACTGCACTCAGTTTAAAAATTAAGCTCAATAAGTATGTAGAGGGAAATCTGGTACACAGAGGATTCAGTACTATCCACAGATTCAGGCATCCACAATAAGTATTAGAATTTATCCCCCATGAAGAATGGGAGAGATTACTGTAATAATCTATACTTGTTATGTGTAAGACAAATAATTATTCTGTATTCTGTTAGGATATATTAAATGACCAAATAAATATTTGCTGATTTAATATGAAACTGTCTTTATTTCGCAGGTCTCTACGCCTGAATTTCAGCTCCCACGTTTTAAAGTGTCTCCCAGCAACACCTTAACGTTTCAACTACCAGGGTATATTAATAAGATATGAACTTCACAGACTAGTCTTTTGGTCTGAAAATCACTATGTAAATCACAGGTGGGCATCATTGTCAGTGACTAATCACATTACTTCTTTCAAAGTTGTGAGTGGTCATTGTACGTCTGTTTGGTTCACACATAGCTAATATGCGTGGTTGTGCTGCCGCCTTATTTCCCAGTTGTAAACCCATATGATATTTTACAAACATGGAAAATTGCAAGGAGGGAGTGACTGGAAAAGATCAAAGTGCCGCAAAGAAATAAAAAGTGATAATGCCCGGATGCAATCTGTTTAGAATATCAATGAGTTAATGTAAGAAACTACTGACCCTGAGCATGCCAACTCTGCTGCCCTTGCAGGTGTCTAGATAAGTAGCTAAAGCTAGTTGAGTCCACTGACATAAATGGGAAAAAGATGAAGAGATTCTCTATCTCACGCCTACAAATGATATAAATGTTTAGATTGTGAATTTTCCAGAATCAAATGATTGCATAAGTATTATTTGGATTCTCAGGGGGGTAAAGAGTATGCTACATTCATTGTTGATTGTCTCCAAGAGACTGGGGTGTGGGTGATGTGGGGGTAATTCTGGTTTAGGGACAGATGCACATCATATTGTTACTTTATATGCCTTTATGATTGTATAAAAACTCAACTCCTTAATAAAAAATTTAAAAAAATTAAAGTATATATTTTAGATTAAAAAATGAAGAGATTCTAACAGAAGTGATGTCCGAGAAAATCCTTACATTAAAAGACCTCTCAGGGGTATGTTAGAATTAGAGACATAACTCAGTGGTAGAGTGCTTGTCCACTATGCACCAAGCCCCAAATTTGATCTTCAGCACTGCAAAAACAAAATATGCAAAGAGATAACAGTGAAAGCAGAAAGGATAGAGGGTTTGTACTTATGCCAAACTTGGGAAGTTTGAAAACTCACCAAGCCACAGAGAAGATTCTTGCTTTTTACACAGTGAGAAGGAAAAAAGCAAATGATATTCAGAAAACTCTTATAAGATTAAAATAAAAAAACACTCTAATTCATAATGTTTCTAATAAGTTATACCATACTACATATTAATTTTACTACATTGTAATTTTCCTGTGCACTTATAACCAACAGAAGTTTGGTGTTTGTCTCCAGACAAGATACGTTTAAAGATCATGTTAGAGTCATAATTTTCTTATTATCAAGATTGCTGTGTGGTTTCAGTATGGATTTTTTAAAAACAACAGTCCTCCATTATATGCAAACTGACAACTGTACATTTATTTTAGTGGGTTCATTAATGCTTTTGCAGATGCTAAAGCTAGAGAAGCTGCTTAATTCAGTCATACGTGAGTAACGTGTGCAGGACTATGCAACACATTTTACTTCCCACCGTGTGGGGCTGGTTCACTATACCCTTGAGTATGATTGTCTAGCAGGTGTGTATGGTGTAATATGTGAACCATCCTGGAATAAAAATGGAATGGGAGAATGGAAATTTGAAATTGAAGTATGTACCAATCATAGTTATTTGCTTAAAAATCAAATATGTAATTTATTTCTATTTCTCATAGAACTGAACATGAAAATAATCTATATGTTACTCATTCATTTAACAATTTTTAAATGAATACAATGAAAATTTGGAAACTAAGTTTATTATTTTTTCTATTTAAATCTAAAAATTGGACTGTCTTTTTTTTCTGTTTTTGGACCTGGGGGTGCTTAACCACTGAGCAATATTCCCAGCTCTTTTTATATTTTATTTTGAGACAGGGTCTTGATAAATTGCTTAGGCCTTACTAAGTTGCTGAGGCTATCTTTGAACTTGTGATTCTCCTGCCTCAGCCTACTGTGTTGCTGGGATTACAGGTGTGCACTACTGCACCTGTTGACTATGTCTTAGATTACCATGTTGGTATTTAGAGGGTGTTCATTGTCACAACATTACTGGGTCATGAGTACTTCAAGAATATACAGTGCTTATGTGAGTCAACACTGGTAAATGGTGAGACATGGAAGGAAACAATAGTCTGTTTTATTTGAAGTTCTTTCAGAACAGCAGCTTTTAAGATAAAAGGTCCTACTTACTATCAGATTTTGATATAGCATAGAATGAGCTACTTAATGGAATCACTCACTTACCATAATTTTAGTACAGTTTAAAGGAATGAATGACCTCATAAATATTTTACAATAATCACCCATATAATACATTTAATTGATAATTATCCCCAACTTCTCCATCAGCATCCTTTAAAATATTATCACAGTTTCTTGAGTGACCGCTACAGGTTGACCACACTGCATAAGCCTTTGATAAAGATGTTTCCCATCTGTCCTTAGGGACTCTTTCTGGGACCATAATGGGTCAATATGGATAGTTCATTAAGGATGACTACTTTGAATCAGAGTCGCAGAAAGCGCTGCTTTACAGCTCCTCCAGGGTTAGGTCTAGGACTCTGGGTAGAAGTGAACCTCTGTCTAGTTCTCTAAGACATTGGTTCTATAAATCAAAGATGATGGGAGGTGAATGCACCAGAAAGTGGCTTACATGACTTATTTTCCTTTTATCCTTTGTTATACTTTCCTAATAATTTTTCCCTGAGCTTTGCTCATTGTCTTTATGTCATCATACTTCATATTTGAAGGAATTCATGGGAAAGCCATGGCTACACGTTTTGACTACCTGCATGCACTGTGGTGTTTTGGGTAGATTATCTTGCTTCGTTATTAGATGGTATAATGCACATTTTGCAAACAGGCCCCAGTATTTATTACCTGTTAAAGTTAATAAAGGGTAAAACTGAGATTTAACCTTTGATATCACTTATACACATGTATGATACTCACTGAATAACTTCTTTTCTCATCAAAAGGGAAAAATAAACTTTGCCTGGCTTTTTCTATGTCATTTAGAAACATGCTGAATTAATAGACAGGCAGGACAAGAAATCAAAGATAAAAAATACACTGCTTAGACAGTGTCTAGATATCTTAGGATTTTTTATGACATAACATTTAGCTGGCATTTGCAAGTATTATATTTTAAACTATGCATTACTTTATATATTAAACTTTATAGCAATCATTCAAATATGTGAATTAACTTAGCCTCCTTGGGTTTCATAGTTTCATAGTTCTCAAAGCTTTATCTGTAAATACTTGGTGCTTTAATATCAATGAGTCTCCCTGGCTACAGTGTGTGGAAGTTTATTGCTAAAAATTTAATCAGTAGTTAATAAAACTTGGTTAAGTATCAAATCCTGAAAGTAAGTCACTATGCTAGATAGGTATTGTTTCAAAATTGCTATGAAAAGTTTAGCTTTCCCAACTTGAAGTATTTTAGAATTGAAAAATATATTATTTTAGAAATAAAGAATGATAAGTGAGACTTGGAAATGATATCTTGGTCCAATCTCTTATTTCAGACATAAAAACGTCAAGGTTAAGTATTTTGAACAAGTTCCTGTATCTAAGCAGAAAACTGTGGCAGATTTCATTTTTGTTCAAGGATATTTTCTACTGACAAACTAGCTTGCCTCTAGAAATGTCTTCTGAAATCCATACAGTGGGAGAGGCTGCCAAAAATAATAGGATTCAGGAGGTAGGTAGCATGTGGATTTGGTTAATCACTGGAAACCTGATAATTTAAAAAAATCAGAAATCCAAAATTTCAACCTGAACTAAGGCATGGACCCTAAATAAAATTTGAAAGTATCTGAGAACTTTCATCAAAGATAGCCAGTCATCGTCTATTTTGCCTGATTCATCAGTGTCCCTTCCAAAAACTATTCATGTTATCATGAGTACTAGCAAACACCATTGCCATGGAGGAGCAGGACAAGAAGGGTTACTTCCACAAGGCAATATATATTCCCACCAAGTATTTTAGGCAGGAGACTTGGGGATGCTTTTGGAGGAAGGAGAGTTTCTGGATACATGGCTCCTTCTTGAGAGTCACTGAAGATAATGGGTACAGCAGGGGGAGCAAGCTAGCACAAATGAGTTCAGCTATGCACCCTCAGCTCCAAACCACTGGACTTGTTAGTAAGAAAGAGTAAGAAGCAGGCAAGGGTAGTCCAGGTTACTCCTGTGTTGAAAAATCTGTCTGAAGAGATATTCTAATTTGAGGATCAATAAATATAAAATTCAGAGGTTTCGGAAAAAAAAAAAACAAGAAAAAGGTAACAGTATCTTGAGGACTCAGAAGAAAGCATATCTCTGGAAACGTTCCTGAAGAAACCAGAATTAAAAACCAACAAGAACAACAATGGAACAATAACCAAAGTAAATTTCTTAAGCTGAAAGTCCTGAAATTTTCGAAAAAATTCTTTCAGAAAAATTAATAAAGTATAAATTACACCAATATATGGCTAGGAAAAATGTTTAGATTTCAAAGACAAAGAGTAAAATATCCTATCGGAATTTAAAAAACATCAAGAAAGTGGAGAGGATTCCAGCTGTCCTACAATATTCCTCAAAACAAAATTCCGAAGGAAATGGAGTGATGCCTAAAGAGTTAAGAGGGAGAATTTTAAATCTAGCCGGTTTTTTAATGTGTAAATGCAACAAAGTCATTTTCAAATATTTAAGATCTCAGGAAATTGAACACATTTACAGATAAAATGAATCGGTCATTTCAGCTAAAGGAATCTAAGGCTGAAGATTTAATTTTGCAAAAATGTATCACAGTGAACATTGGCACCATTTAAATATGGGGATTTGTTTTACTGTACCTGCAAGATAGACAAATCTCACCTATTGGAATTGAACTTATACGGGCACCGAGAGTCCTAGCTGTGCACCTGGCACAATGAAGGAGCTCCATCGAAGAGATGAGTACAGAGATGATTGAACAGAAGGGTAGGTGCTAAAAAGGGAAGAACTCTTAAATGGAAAGTATCTTTGAAAGGTTTGTTCTTTTGGTGATGAATCTTTGGTAAAAGTAATCTAAAATTACTTTTAAATTACTTTTAATAATGAATCTCAATATTTTCCTTACTGAATTAAATGAATGTTGATGTTTGCCTAGCTTCTATTATAGGTAGGTATGTATTTTCTCTTAAAATATAATAGCCACATGGGCAAGTTACCATATTTGCAGAAAAAAAGGTGCATTCAAATGTATGTTAAAAAACAGTCATTTGAATGAATGCTGATGGAGTATAAAATTTGCTTTGAAGCAACTCAGAGATGCTCATGGTAACCCCTAATCGTGAAAGTGTGTGGTTGTGGGTATTAGCTGAGCTCTAGTCAATACGGTGTCTAAAAGAGGATGAGAAGACACCAGCAATAGTGAGAGAAAAATGCAGAGATCCTGAATAGAAAGCTTTCAAACAAGGAAGGAAGCATACAGAAATAGATCCAAAACTCACCTGTGGTATTGACACTGTATCATTGTGAAAGGATATAAAAATATGAAAATTAAGTCTGATTAAGAATTAAACAAGGAAAGCAGTGTGATAACCTAGTTACCAACCATGCTTCAGTAAATTCACTGGGGAACAAACTATTGTTAAAACAGCTAAAGCGGGGGCTGGAGTGGTGGCTCAGTGGCCATGGTGCTTGCCTGGCATGCGCAAGGACAAGAGTTCAAACCCCAGCACCACATACACAGCAAAGTGTTGGAGCAATGAAAACCACGTGAAAAACTAAATAAAATTGATTCTCTCTTTGTCTCTTTCTCTCTCACTGTCCTTCTCTCTTTAAAAAAAATAAATAAATAAAAACAGCTAAAGCGGGGGAGAAGGAAGATGGCGGTTATCCCAGGGACACTGACCCCGTGAAGCTCCCGAGAGTCAGCACAGGCGGCGCGTCAGCACGTGGATTCCCACGGTAGGACGATTTTCCCTGAACGGGCAGGCATTGCCTCCTGCTAGTTCTTTGACCCCAAAGGAAAAGTGAAGAGCATTAATCCAAAAGAAAAACAAAACAAAACAAAACAAAACAAAACGAGGAAGCGGCTGCCAAACGCGGGGCCACCCCCACACCCGGTGGGAGTGGAACTTCCTCACGGGGAACCAAGCTACCCCTGGTCAGATCCCCTAATCTGGCCTCCAACTCCCTAATTGGACCGCTTTTCATATATATGAACTCGGTTTTAAGGCCAGTTATATTTCTGCTCATTAGCTAATTTACACCGCGTCCTGCGAGCTGCGGCAGCTGCAGTAGCAGAGGTGCGCTCGCCGGGGGGCGGGGCAAACTGCCCAGCGAAACACAGTGACGACCTTTCTGCACCGGCACACTGTGAACTCTCGGTTTTGATAGCTCTCCATATATATGAACTCCGATTTAAGCCCAGATATATTTTCAGCTCAATAGCTAATTTACACCGTGTCCTGCTAGCTGCGGCGCGCTTGCCGGGGGGCGGGGCGACCTGCCCAGAGAGGCCACTGCGCCGCGCCGGGCAAAGGCTTGCAACCTGAAACGGAGGAAGGATCTGAATTTCATGACCAAGCACCACTGCGAACTGCCTGCTCATTGCTTTGCCTAGTCTTGCAGAAAGCGCTGGGGAGAGATTGCTATCAATCTAGTCAGCGGCCCGTCGCCATTGTGACGTGTCCCTGTGGGCGGAGCTAGTCTTCCTCCCCTAGCCCCGGAGTGTAACCGGCCGGCCGCAAGAAGCTTGGAGTATATGGGGCAGCCTGGGTTTCAATTAAGCCTCTGAGCTCCTCACATAACCAAGGCTGTGGAGTCCTGGGCACCTCAAGCTGGTCCCCTTCTAGTGCTTGTAACGGAGAATCACAAAACTCTAGAAAGATCTGGACCTTTCCCTGAGGTCCTTAGCCAACAGCACTAAACAGCTCCTGAGCCCTCCGGGGATCACAAGA
>PVKS010009342.1:0-13721 GCA_004027875.1 Aplodontia rufa
ATAATTCTTATGCAATCATTTAATTCTAGAAAATTCACAATCTAAACATATGTATCGGTTGTAGGAGCAATAAATAGAAGAATCAAGAGAGAGGGCTGTGGGTGACATGGGGGTAACTCTGGTTTAGGAGCAAATGCATATGATATTGTTACTTTATACACATTTATGATTGTACAATAACTCAACTCCTTAATAAAAAAATCTAAAACAACAATAATAAATGGAATTAATGTCCATGTATAATTGTCATTTATATCTGTAACATGGGAATTAGAGAGGAGACAAGAGATCAGGGAGTGGGTAAAGGGGGGAGATCCCAACAAGGATCCAGTTTAAGTTACTTTGTCTTTATGTACGCATGTATGAATACGTAGCAACAAATCCCTTCAATACGTAAGATTATGTTGAACTAATAAAAAATGCAATGATTTAACCGTATATTTGAATAATGATTTAAATAAACACAATTAGAGTTACATGTAATAATAGTCTTATCATATAAAATATCTATCTTGTTGTACATGTAATATATGATAACTTTGTAAATTCTCTATATAAATGGGTTAAGAAATAACCCTCACTTTTTTTTTCAAACATTTTTTTACTTAGCTTTTCATGTGGCTTTGGTTGCTACAACACTTAGTTGTGTACGTGGTGCTGGGGTTTGAACCCACATCCTCGCACACGCCAGGCAAGCGCCATAGCCGCTGAGCCACTACTGCTCCAGCCCCTAACTCTCACTTTTAAAAATGTTTGCTTTTATTATAAAAAATTGGAGAGCAAAACCCAAATTCCTATCAATAGAAATAATTGTTATTATGTAAAGAGTCTGATTTTTCATATATTCAGTTTCCTTATGGATAAACAATAATATTTTCAAATCCTTTATTTCAAAACCAGTTACAGAAATATCACACACCAGTTCTTTTCAGGGCACTGAAAAATGGCAACAAATGAGCAGATTATGGATTTTTGGCATACCTACATCCAAAGTCGATTAGGTAAATTCAGTATTGTATGCTTAAGAACCCAAATTTGGGACTGGGGTTATTAGCATTTAGTGGAATAACACTTGCCAGCAAGCACAAGGCCCTCACCGTTTGAATCCCAGAACCATGCAAAAAAAACCCAAAAAACAAAAAACAAATTTGTCTTTTCCATAGTATGTGAAATTTTAGCCATGTGACATATAAAACAGTTTATGTAGCAAAAGATACAAAGTCACTGTCACATTAAAATGATTTATTAAAAATAGAAATTTTGCAGAAATGTTTTCAAAGGAAGGTAGGAAAAAAGGGAAAGAAAAAAGATTTCAGAGCCTCAACTATTTAATACTAGAAGAAAGAAAACATATATGTAAAGGTCATCTTTATTTTCAAAAATTAATTAATACTATAAATGACATAAGATAAAGTAGTAATCTTACTACCTTAAACTTTAGTATTACAATAAAAATCTGATCATTATGCAATTTTTCTACCTACTTATACTTCTTTTAAAATTGAAAATCAATCTGATCCAAAAATATTCACATTATTCATGGCTGATGGAGGTGACATTCGTCAACTGTCTCTACACCACTTAAAGTCAATTAATCCACTTAGTGGTAAGTGCTATGTATCACAAAAAAGAAAAATACATGGTTTGCTGTTCAGAGTCATTCACAATTTGATGGGAGAGAAACAAACAAATATATAATTACAATGCAATGTAATAAAAATAATCTTAGAAAGGTAAAATAGAGGACAAAGCAGCAGCAAATATCTGAACATGGGAAACTAGAAAATTATCAGGGCAATCTTCAAAGAAGAGAAGCTGAAGTTTGAGTACAGCCTTAAGTACCAAGAAACTTCTGGGTTCTAGGAACAAAGAAGATTGCCTGATTTCAAACCTTACTGCTTACCCTTAAAAAATACAAAAAATAAACCACCATAAAACCACATGTGACCCATGCCTTCAGCAGTATCAGGAGACAGAGGATGCTACAACCTTCAAATTGCCTGTCATAGACAAACAGGCCAAATTCCAGCAGAGAACTCCCCCACAGCAAGTCTGAAGGTTTAGAGACAGGAAGCGGGTCTCAGGGGACACTGAAAACAAGCAAAAGGGCAGGGGAGACTGAGACAAAGCAAGACAAAATCATCCCCAAAGAGAGTCCAGCGGTGAAAGATTTGGTGCTTTAAAGCACCATTCAGGTAGCAAAGAGGGTTAGCCTTGGAGAAGCAGCGTCCAAGGGTGAAGCAGAAGAGCTGGTACCTCTGAAAACATGGAGTGAAGCGGAAAAAGAAGAGGCAAAAATCCAGGATCCAACAGAAACAAATAGAAACAAGACACACCGTCCCACCAGCCCCCAACACCATCCATAAAAGAAACTGCACAGAGGAAGGTACAGTGGAGAGATCCAAGAATGAACCTGCTGACCACACACACGCAGAACTACTGTAAAAATGAACACTGGAAAATGCTAACCAAAGCTTTTCAACAGCAGAAGAGACCTTCCCCTAAACAGCAATAACGAAGACTACAAAGCTGAGGAAAACAGTAATACAATTGTACTCCAAGCTGAACTTAAAATCTTCAAATACAATCAGGATGTGAAAAAAAAATTCCTAAAGCAGAAACACAAAAACTAGGAACAGAAAATGAGTAAATTTAAAAAAGGAAGAAATTAAACATAGGTTTCTTGAACTCAGAAAAGAAACAGAAGAAAAAAGGACACCAACGTGTTCCAAATAGCTATGCGCAGCGTGAAGGGCGAAGAGAGGAAAGGAACTGGCCAGCGCAGGGATGAGCACCGGCACAGCACAACTTGCGGCCTGGGGAACTACACGCCACCAGTGTGGACAAGCAGGTAACACCAGACCACTGCGCACTTAGAAAGACAAGCTAACTGAGGCCTACTGTTTCACCGTCAAAGCTGGGAAGGAGGCGGAATCAGGAGGAAGAAAACATGGTTTGGTTTAGATGAACTCAGTAAGCTGGAATCCCAAAGATAAGCTGCCCGCATCTGTCTCTATCTCCAACCTCAACGATGCCAGTAACCTGCAGAAGAGCTCACCCCCACTGCCTCAGAATTCCCAGAAGCTGATGGAGGAGACAGGAGCTGTAGGCCTTGTCCCTGCTCCATGCTGACACTATGATAAAGCAGATTCGCAACAATGTGTGGGGGCTAGAGCAGGGCCTAGTGCCATCACCAACCTTTAGATGCAAGAGAAACATGGCTGCTGCTCTGTTTCTGCCCTCCAATAGCACTCAAAATGTTTCTGTGGCCAGTGCTAACCCAAAGTTTAGAAAGAGTTCTGGGAAACACTCAGTTTAGCTCAGCTGACACAACACAAACCCATCACAGAAGGTACACAGGCTACCCTTATGATTCAATCCTAGCCTGATTTTTTTAGCATAACCTGATTTATGGCCACAGGATCTTTTCAAATGCTTCCATGAAAGCCCTCTTTTCACAGGATGCCTTGATAACTAACTCACCTGTTATTTCCAAGATTTCAATAACCACAAGAGATCAGTCAACTCAGAGCTCTTATAATTAATTGTCCTCACACCACTTAATTACTAGAGTTACTGCATAACCCAACTCTTCATCTTACATTCCAAATTCCAATCCCCTGAAGGTAAGAGTCTAATAACTGGGCTACCACGCATGCCCAGGGTGTATCAGCACTCACTGCCACCAACAAACGGGGACCACCTTAAGAGTCTCACCAACAAAAGCAATACCCTGCAAGTATCCCATCCAAGGCTATGCTCTCTAGAGCTACTTTAGGTATTACCTGTCATAGTCGGACATATGTGCATAAGGTTTATATAGAAGGCAACCCCAGTGAGAAGGAGTGAGGAGGAACTGAGAGTGAAATAGGGAATAAGGAAAACCGACACAAGGATGCATTATCAACCCAATCTAATCTGGACCTTCTGAGGAATTTATGGAATGCCTCTCACAATTTACCACCCTTGAATCAATTCAGAAAAATGTTTATTACCAGCTCCTATACCCCATTAGTTGAAGGCTGCCCCAGTGGGGACTTAACCCACTTACTCTTCTGGGATGTTACATTTGTGCTTACTGAGCCAGTTCCCACCAGGGTCCTAAACTTTGGAGCAGGAATCAAAGTCCAAGGGCAAAGAGTGGAAAATGTGCAGCTGTGTGCCTGGAGGCAGATGCCATCAACCTGAAGTGAGCTGACAGGAACACAGAAATGCTTGTCACAGCTTTAGCCGGACGCCAGAGGGAGGCCAGCAGGATGGGAGGTTGTGCACCAGAGGCATCAGATACAATATCAATCAAACAGATGTGTTGTGAGAATTAAATAAGACGTGTGAAATGCTTGGCAGAGACACAGCACAACAACAGATATGATCATATACTAACGGAAAACTGGAAATGGCGACAGTGAGCAAGAAACAACACAGGAGACATTATAGAGTTACAAATCGGCCCAACTAGGACAGCAAATCGGTGAGCCAGGAGAATACGAGAGGATCAAGTCTAGGATGTTTCTGGCTAGGGTCCGAGCAACATGGCAAATGGTAAGGCCACGAAATAACTATGGAGAGCTGGAGGAGAAGGCACTATGCAGCTTGAGAGCTGGGATCACCTGTGGGCCATCCAGACATTGTGTGTTCAGTCGGCTACTGGGAGCAACTAATGAACTCAAGAAAGAGATCTAGGCTGAACATAGAGACAGGATGACAGCTGATCATACCAATCTCTTAGGAAGGCTAGGAACAGAGTACGGACATTTCAGAGAGCAGCAGAGAGCAAACAGGCAGTGGAAGGAGGAGATGGGCAGTCAGAGAGAGAAGAACCAGGGAGAAGAGCAGAGTGTCACTAGGCAAAGGGAGTACCAATGCCCGAGCCCCAGCTGCTGTAAAGAAGCAAAGCTGTATCAAACTGAGACATTTCACTAGGCTAGGGACAGGGAGACAGTAACTTTGGAGAGACTGTGATGGAAGCCCATGTCAAAGCACATCAAAGAAGGGATGGGAGATAAGGAAGTAGAAACACCTGGTGCACACCATGCTTTCAAAGCCTGGTGGAAAGGAGACCGATAATAAACACAGACAGGGCTTACCTGTTTTTAACAAGAAGACGCAGATGAGTGTGGGAAGGAGAGCTTGAGGATCAGGGGAGGGATGAAGTGAAAAGTGAGGAAGAGAAAGACTTAACAACAGGAGCACAGCGCAATCTGACTGGGTCCTCTTTATTTCATATGCTCAGACTCGTTTTTAACACACCAACTAGAAAACCTGGATTGAGCATCGCATTTCCTTGGACCACCCTAATAAGGTTATATAAAATAGCTTTTCTTATAAAACCTTGTCTTTTCTTACTCAACTACAAAACATAAGCTTCTCAGACTAATTTAGTTTCAGTCAAAAGGTGACAATTGTATGCAGTGAGAAAAAAATTCTTTTTCTGCTGTTTTTTTTTTCCCTTTTTGTCAGGGGGTAAATTATTTATAAAGCAAATTATCAGATAATCT
Organism: Aplodontia rufa; assembly: GCA_004027875.1. Lineage (NCBI taxonomy): Eukaryota > Metazoa > Chordata > Mammalia > Rodentia > Aplodontiidae > Aplodontia > Aplodontia rufa. The sequence goes on from PVKS010009342.1 coordinate 5,499, forward strand.
CCAGTTTAGGTGATATCCAGTATAGTACTGACAGCAGAAACATTACTCTTAACCAAAAAATCCTAATTCCTGTCCAAAGGATCCAATTAGCCCAATTCTAACGAATGCATGAGAGGCCAAAAATAAGCTACACAGCTAGCACATTAGGTTCCTTCTCACTGCCAGGTGTAAGCTGTTCTGAAGCTGTTCAGAGTGTGGCTGGGCCTCGAAACCGTGTCTCTGGACAGCATTCTGCTGGAGACAGAACAAAGTTATATTTATTACCTGTGTACTTTAAAACAATGCTGTCCACTTTTCTCTTATTGCCGGGGACACTTAACCTGGAGACTCACTGTACTTCTGGTGTATGAAACAGCAGTGTTTACTTATCCAACTGATTTTGGAATTGCAGGACTGAGCCAACACGAAAACTGAGTCAATAAGAACACAAATGCTTATAAAGTAGTAACAAACAGACTTTTTGTTTCCAATACGTGTACCAAATAAACTTAATTTAGAAGAACTGATCTAAATATAAAACACTTCAAAAAGAAGAAACAGAACATTAAGTTCACCAGGAATGCTGGCATGATCCAGAGAACATGTTCAGGGAACTGACCTCTGTGGAAAGCAGAAGAAGCATTTCAATGGCTGTGTCTGGAAACCTTTCTCTGTAAGCTGTTCGACAACATTCTATAAATTTTTCTTGTGCATTATGTAAGTTTTGTGTCAACTTTCTGGGTGTTGTTCTGTATCTAGGAATTTTTTAAAAGATCAGAGTAACAACTTTTACAAACAATGAAGCTATTTTTCTTGAATAAAGAATTGCCTTTTCTTCACAACTCACAGAAAAGAAGAAAAAATTCATGCCCTCTGAATTCCACATCTTCCTGCCCCAAAGCAACAAATGCACCTGTCCCCTCACCTCCTCCCTCCTATATGACAGGCAGTGCTCTTGCCTGAGGCCAAGCTGCACCCCTTCCCCAGGCCCGTGTGCACTGAATCCTATCCCTTTCACCAGGATCTCAGTACCTCACCTATCCCGCTGTGTGTGCATGGTCAGCGGGCCCTGCCCCCCACCCCCACCCAGCTCTAGCCCCTTCTCTCCTGGGCTCCTATAACACCACAACTGTCCTAGATTGTCTCCAGCTTCTTCTCCCAATTCTTCCTTCCCCGTATCCTTTCTTAGCAACTCCTTTCCTAACCATTCTTTACACTTTGGAGTTTTCTGGGTTCACTTCTAAGACCTCATCCTCTTTCAACATTCTACACTCTCCTAAGGGGATCTCACCTACTACCTTGGTGTGAAGTGTCATTTAAATGCCAGTGATCCAGGATTCTTATCCAGCCCAGACCTCTTGTTGGAGCTCCAGGCCCATATCACACTGATGGCATACACAGTGTTACTATAAATGGGACCTGTGGACAGACTGCGTGAAATGGCCCTGGTACCTTTCTAACCGCATTTTGTGGGGCTCGCCTGCTTGGATATGATGTTTAAACCAGAAGTCTTTCCTCTAGTAACCCTAATGTGCCATTCCATTTCCCACTTTCAGACCATCTGTGTTGCTGCTTTGACAGCAATGCTTCATCCCCCTCTTCTTCAGCCCACTACAGCCACGTAACAGCTTAAACAAGATTGCTCCACAGTACCCCACTTATCCCTTACATCCTGGGAGGCCACCCTGCCGGGCTCCCTCACAGAACCTGCACATCTTCAGCTTATGGCAACTGCGATTGTGTAGTTAGTGATGTGATGTGATCACGTATCTAAGGTCTCTCTCTCTCTCTCCCTCTCAAGTATTGTTCAACGATGGTAGAAGCCATGTCGAACGTGTTCCCTACTAAAACCTTGCATTTAGGGCAGTGTGAGATGTACAGTAGGAACTCAATAATCCTTGGTAGATGAATAAAACTGTGACTGCTGTGCCCAATTTGGACATGGCAAAATTAGGTCAAAGTTGTGAGTTTCATTTGTGAGTGGCCCCATTAGATCCGTTCCATTCTAGCCCTAATTATGATATTTCTCTATAAACAAATGTCATGAGTATAAAGGCAAAGCAAGCATATGATCATGAAAGTGGGTTAGTTCAAACAACTTAAAATTCAGTGTTCATGCCCTCCTAACACAGCATCATATTTAGATGCAAAGTGCAGCATTACCCTTACTACATATTTTAGAAAACTTTCCCCTTTGGAAGAACACACAATCCTACTTCAGATTACTGATGGGGTTAGAGGACAGAGTGCTTCAGCTGAGGGAACTTTCCAGTTAACGATGGGCTATTCCAGGTACGCAGGAAACTGCACCATACAAGCGGCCCGGTGTGCCATCGCCACCTTTCTGACTCCACAGTTCTTTTAAGTATGCCTCTGTTTTATTGATTTTTCATCTTCTACTTTGTGCAAACATCGAAAGTGCTACTAATCAACCAGAGACTATTTTTTATCTTCAGAAGAAATATAAAAATAGCAAGAACACTATGACAAAGATTTTACTTAAGCAGCAAAATACTAACAGAAAGTAAAATGTGTTCCCATGTTTTCCATATTACTTATGGTATGTTTATCTGTGTTTAAATATAAATGGGCTTATTTAATTGCATATTTAATAAATAGTTGCCTTAGGTCTAGAAAAGACAAGTCAAAATACTAAGTATAAGAAAAGAAGAAAGAAAAATAAGAATCAGAGCACAAATGGCACCCGGAGGAGACTCAAGACACACGCCCAAGCACACTTTCACATGGTGTGGACCTCACACTTGAGGCCTTCCTCCAGCAACATGCCAGAAGAGGTCTTCCCAGGACCCTGCTCGGAGCATTCCTATGATAAGCACAACAGCTGGTTGGCAGCTACACAGCTGGGCTTGGTACTAAGGGGAAAGGATGCCTCCCTGGGGAGGCCTTTGGAGAGACAGCACTTTCCTTCCACCAGAAGGACCCCTGCTCCATTCTCTACTAAAATGGTTTGTTTAAGTAACTAACTGTCTCTCATTCTGCTAGTCACCCATGTCTGGGGCAAAACTCTCTTGTATCATCCAATCTTAAGCAAGATACATTTGTTTCTATGCTGCTATAAAAGATGAACATAGGGGCCCGAGCGGTGGCTCAGCGGTATCATGCTTGCCTGGTAGGCGAGAGGACATGGGTTCAAACCCCAGCACCAATTACACAACCAAGTGTCCAAGCTACAAAAGCCACATGAAAAACTAAATAAAATTGAAAACTAAATAAAACTGATTCTCTTTCTCTCTCTCACTGTCCCTCTCTCTTAAAAAAACAAAAAACAAAAAAACCTTGATAGTTTATTAACAACACAGTTTTGTTTCCTTACAGTTCTGGAAATCAGAAGTCTGAAACTGGGCCTTGCGGAGCCACAATCAAGGTGACGGCGAGCTGCAACATGACGGGAAAATCTGTCCCCAGCTTCTAGAAGCTGCCCACATTCTTCAGCTCATGGCTGCTTCCAGGCACCTTCCAGCAATGGCATCACCCATCTGTTTCCTCGTGACATCTCCTCCTTCCCTCTGCTTGCTTCCCCGTCTCCCCTTCTCTCCTGTTTCCATTTTACCTGTGTGATTACGCTGGACTCACCTAGACAATGCAGGTTACCCTCCCCTTCTCGGGATAACCACATCTGTAAAGCATTTCTGCCACATAATACGCAATGTATTCACAGTGGTCCAGGAATTAGGAACGTGAACATCCTTGGCAAGGGGAGAGGGGTCAGGATTCAGCGTACCACACACATCTTCTTTAATCTTTTTGCAGCTGCCTAAATTATAAGAGGGTGTGTCAGAAAAATCTACACAACAAACAGTAAGACCCACAAACAGAAAACTTAATCAAGTTTTTGTTCTTGAATACAAGAGCTAATGACAGAATTTAAGTACCCAGTTCACTTTCTATATTCCAAATGATCTGATATACAAAAATATTATTTACACAATTCTTTGTCAAGAATGCACTGATTACATAAAAGAAGCACACCTACACAAAAACTTGACTGTGAAATAACTGCACTACAAAGTAATGCACTAAAAATTGGGAACTTTCTCCCTCCATTGTCCCTGTAGTCACCTAATGAATATTTTTAAAAGAAAGAAAAAAAGTGAGCTAGCTCACTTACAACTTTAGGAATATGTGATATCCAGAGAATTCAATTGATTTTCAGAGAAATTAGCTACACCTTAATCAAAAGGGACACTGCTAGAAACAAACACAATGAGGGCAAGAACCTACTTTAGACCCCACTCACTCAAACAAGATACATGCAGGAGCGCTCATACCTTTCAGGTCTGTAGATCTGTAAATCATTACAGCGCTCAAAGGCGATAACTGTCCCCCACTACATCTGGGGACCAATATCTCTTAACAGTTTGTAATTGTGACGCTCCAACTGACACGTGATGTCACTATGTAGATTCTACCTGGAGAAGCTTTCACCAAGCCTCAGTTTTTGTCACAGGGAAAAATTAACCCCACCCATAAAATCACTTCTATGACCTGAAAGCCTGGGTTTCAAGGGACTCCCTTGCTCTGGAGAAGAGGTCAACATGGGTCTCATGATCTAGTTTTACCTCCTGAGGTTTCTGCCCTACAGACTACAAATACAAACTACACTTGAATCCCTTTAACTTAATGGCTCAGATGTCACTCTCTGTGCCCAAATACATCATTTTCTCAATCTATGAAATTCATGATGGAAACTAAAAAGGGCATTCTGGGGGCTCTAGGGAATCAAGTTAGGGTACCATCAATACTCTATTCAAATTTTAACTCTCTCAGCGTATCCAATAAAACTAAAAACTGAGCACCAGTTCAGCCTACTCTTCTCAAAGTGAAGAAACCACAAAAAAGGAACAAGTACTACAAAAATATATACATACACAAAAATCTATTTATATATGTTTAATATAAAAAAGAGCTGCTTTGTACTCACAGAAAACTAAGACTGCCACTGTCATCTATGAATGTATCTTACTATAGATAATGGTTACATTTCTAAAGAACTAACTACAAATTCAATCCTTATACATGGAACTATATTCAAAAAGCACAAGGGAACTGCTGTGTATCAGCCAGATTCTGCACAAATTCTTTAGTAAAACAGAATAATCTTTAAAATCAATTTACCACTCCCTACTTCCGTCTATTCATAGAAATCCTCAGAACACCAGCTTTCACTCAAACCAACACCTTCACTTTATGGATAAGAAAACTTGGGTTCAGAAAGGATAAATGACTTATTCCAGGTCACACCACAAGTTAGAAACAGAATGAGAACTTCATGGGGTTGGAGCAGTAGCTCAGCAGTTACGGCGCTTGCCTGGCATGCGCAAGGACGTGGGTTTGAACCCCAGCACCATGCACACAACGAAGTGTGGGAGCTACAAAAACCACATGAAAAACTAAATAAAATTCATTCTAAAAAATAAAAGACTTCATCTCACCCCTGACCTCTGTTAAAAGACCTTGAATATAGATGCCCGTAATCAAACAGGTAAAAAAGAAAAAGATGTGGCACAGAGGAAAGAAAACCGCAGACAAGTATCTTTTATGAATACTGACACAAAAACCCTCAAAAACACGCTAACAAACTGGATCCAGAAACATAAAGGATCATATACCATGACCATAAAAGATTTATCCCAGGAATGCAAAGCTAGCTTAACACCCAAAGATTAATCCATGTAATAAATCACACCAACAGAACAAAAATCAAAACCACACGATCACCTCAACAGATGCATCTGACAAAGTTCAACACCCTTTCATGATAAAACAACCAAGTCAGAAATCGAAGGGAACTTTCTCAATCTCATAAAGGTCATCTACGGAAACCCCACAGCTATTCTCATACTTGATGATGGAAGACCAGTGCTTTCCCCCAGGATCAGGACTGAGACAAGGATGTCTATTCTTGACGTTTATACTGAACACTGTACTTAAGGTGTTAGCCAAGGCAATTAAACAAGAAAACAAAACAAAAAGCATCCAGATTGAAAAGGAAAAAGTAAAACAAACTCTATTCACAGACAACATGACCTCATAAAAAAATATATGACCACTGGAAAGACAAAGTCTGCCAAGCAGGGTAGCACATGCCTATAATCTCAGCTAGTTGGAGCATTTCTTTACTCCAGCAACAAATCCGCAGAAGAAATCAGGAAATCTCTCCCATTCACCATCACTTCCAAAAAAATGAAATACTTAGGCATTAACCCTACAAAGGATGTTAAGGACCTCTACAAAGAAAACTATCAAACACTGAAAAAAGAAATTACAGAAGACCTGAGTAGATGGTTAGGCAGAATCAATATATCAAAATGGCCATTCTACCCAAAGCCCTATACAGATTCAATGCAATCCCCATCAAGATACCTATGGCATTCTTCACAGATATAGAAAAAGCAATTCTCAAGTTCATATGGAATAACAGGAGACCCAGACTAGCCAAATCATTACTCTACAGGAAGGAAGCAGTAGGGGGTATCTCAATTCCTGACCTGAAATTATACTACAGAGCTGTAGTAGCAAAAACAGCATGGTATTGGTATCAAAACAGAACTGAAGATCAGTGGAACAGAATAGAAGATCCTGAGACAAACCCCCATATCTTTAACTATTTGATATTTGATAAAGGGGGCAAAAACACAGCGTGGAAGAAAGATAGCTTGTTCAACAAATGGTGTTGGACAAACCAGACAGCCATATGTGGACAACTGAAGCTGGATCCTTATCTTTCACCCTGCATAAAAATTAAATCAAAATGGATCAAAGACCTGGATATTAAGCCAACAACTTTAAACTTACTAGAAAAAGAAGTAGGGTCATCACTACAGCATATAGGAGCCAGCAGCTACTTCCTTAACAAAACTCCCACGGCTCAAGCTGTAAAATCAAGAATAAATGAATGGGATGCAATTAAACTAAAAAGTTTTTGCACAGCTAAACATCTAGTCAAGAGCATCAAAAGAGAACCTACAGAGTGGGAGAAAACCTTTGCCTGCTACACCTCGGACAGAGGGCTAATATCCAGAATATACAGGGAACTAAAGAAACTAAACTCCAAACTCATAAACAATCCAATCAATAAATGGGCTAAGGAACTTAAAAGAAACTTCTCTCCAGTGGAAGTCCAGAAAGCCGATAAATATATGAGAAAATGCTCTACATCATTAGCTATAAGGGAAATGCAAATCAAAACTTCAATGAGATACCACCTCACTCCTGTTAGAGTGGCAAAAATGAAAAATTCTAACAATAACAGATGCTGGAGGGGCTGTGGGAAAAGAGGAACACTGTTACACTGCTGGTGGGACTGCAAACTGGTTCAGCCACTATAGAAGGCAGTGTGGAGAATTCTCAAAAAATTAAGGATGATCCAGCTATCCCACTCCTGGGTATTTTCCCAAAAGAGTTAGAATCAGCATATTATAGTGATGTGGCTTCATCAATGTTTATAAGCAGCTCAATTTACTATAGCTAGACTATGGAACCAACCCAGATGCCCCTCACTTGATGAATGGATACAAAAACTTTGGTACATATATACAATGGAGTTCTACTCGGCCATTAGAGAAGACAATATTATGGCTTTTGAAATCAAATGGATGGAGATGGAAAGAATTATGCTCAGTGAAGTATCCCAATCTCAGAGACTCAAGGGCCGAATGGTATCTCTCATCTGTGGAAGCTAGAATACATGGGAAAGCAGTATGTTAGATGGCTAAACTAACAGTAACTTCAAATTGTATGATTCTCAAGGCAACAGGGGGATGGCTCCCTAGGTTACTTGGAGGCGTAGGGAGGGGGAGGGGGAAGGGGAGGAGAGGAGGGAGGAAGAACTCCTAGGAGACTGGAGAGTGGGAATATGGGGGAATCATCTCAGAAGCAGATCTCAATCCTCCATGAGATACCCATTTAACGCAGGATTTCTTCTGGGTGAAACAGCAACAGGGGAAACCCAAGCTGGGCATCCATGATTTGTCATTAGCCCTGGATAACTAAGTATATATACATTGGTTATTGATGGTTTGATAATGTTTCCCCCTCAATTGTATCTCTATATACATCTAATAAAAAAGAGAAAAAGCAAGCACCAATCACAAAGCAACTGCAAAAAAAAATCTCAGCTAGTTGGGAGGCAGAGGCCAGAAGTTGGTGAGTTCAAGGCCAACCTGAGCAACTTAGCAAGACCCTGACTCAAATTAAAATTTCAAAAAGGTTGGAGGGAGGAAA
>PVKS010009342.1:13821-64474 GCA_004027875.1 Aplodontia rufa
TAGCTTAAATACGGACATATAGATCATGAAATAGAATTGAGAGTCTAAAATAAACAAACCATACACTTACCATTAATTTTCAACAAGGGAGCCAAGACAGTTGAATGGGAAAAAAGACAGTCTTTTCAACAAATGGTGCTGTGACAACTGGATATCCACATGGAAAATGATGAATGTGGAGCACTACTTCACACCATGTACTGCAGTTAGCTCAAGCTGCATCACACATCTAAACCACAGATCCAGAATCATAAAGCCTGATTTTTAAGATCATAAAACTCTTAGAGCAAAACATGAGCATAAGGTCTCATGACCTTTAATTAGATAATGATTTCTTAAACAGAACAAGAAAAATTGGGGGGGGGGGACAGAAAAATTAGATTTCCTCAAAATTTCATGCTTTTCAGGACACCATCAAAAAATTAAATGACAGGGGCTGGAGTGGTGGCTCAGCAGTTACAGCGCTTGCCTGGCATGCACAAGGACGTAGGTTCATACCCCAGTGCCACATACACAACAAAGTGTCGGCGCAACGAAAGCCACATGAAGATTAAATAGAACTGACTCTTTCTCACTGTCCCTCTCTCTCTTTTTTTTTTAAGAGAGAAGGACAGAGGGAGAGAAAGAGAGAGAGAGAAAGACACAGAGAATCAATTTTTATTGAGTTTTTCACATAGCCTTTGTTGCTCTGACACTTAGTTGTGTACCTGGGTGCTGGGGTTTAAACCCGTGTATTTGTGCATGCCAGGCAAGAGTTGTAACCGCTGAGCCACCACTCCAACCCCTCCCTCCCTCCCTCCCTCACACACACACACACACACACACACACTCTCTCTCTCTCTCTCTCTTTAAAAATAAATAAATAAATAAAAAGGCAGGGGCTAGAGCAGTAACTAGGTGGTTATGGTGCTTGCCTGGCACCCACAAGGATGTAGGTTCATACCCCAGCACCATGTACGCAGCAAAGTGTTGGAGCAACAAAAGCCACATGGAAAAACTAAATAAAATTGATCCTCTCTTTCCCTGTCTCTCACTGTCCCTCTCTTTAAAAAAAAAAAAAAAATGAAAAGACAACTCACTTGATGGGAGAAAATATTTGCAATCATATATTTGATAAGGGACTTCCATCTAGAATAAAGAATTCTCAATAATAAAAAAGACAAACTAGCCAATTAAAAAATGAGCAAATGATTGAAATAAACATTTCTCCAAAGATATACAAATGGCCAGTAAGTGCATGAAAAGATTTCAACGTCATCAAACAATGAAAATCAAAACCACGATGAAATACTGCTTCAACTCCTCCTAGGGGAGCCAAAAGCAAAGAGTCAGTAATAAACACTGTGGGCTGCAGGGAAACCGAGGCCTCCATGTGTTGCTGGGGGGAACGCAAAATGGTACAGTCACTTCGGAAAACCATTTGGTAGTTTCTTAGAGTTAAACACAGACCCCATGTGATCTGGCACTTTTATTGTTGATAATATGAGAGAGAAATGAAGACATAGATCCACACAAAAACTTGTCTACAAACGTACATAGCAGCTTATTCACACAGACTAAAGGTGAAACAACCCAAATGAGGAACGTATTAAAAATACGGTATAGCTAATACAATAAAATACAATTTGTCAATAAAATAATGTGGATGAATCTTGAAAATACAATGTTTAGAAAAAGAAACTAGTTACAAGAGACCACAATTACATAATTCTACTATAGTGAAATTCATATTAGGCAAATATGTAGAAACAGAAAACAGATTGGTGGTTGCCTAGGGCTGGAGCTGGGTAGCAGGAAAGTATAACAAGTATGAGGTTTCTTTTTCAGTTAACGTGTCATAAAATTAGATGGTAGTGATCACTGTATATCTCTGTAATATTTTTGAAAATACGTTGAACTGCACACTTAAAACAAGAGAGTTATATGGTATGTATACTACATCCCAATAAAACTATTTAACAAAAAAGATACAGCGGCTTCCACCTTCTTTCCTTCTTGGATGGCTTACTATGGGAGAAACTAGCTGCCATATCATGAGGACACTCAAGCAACCCTATGGAGGGGGCCACATGGCAAAGAGCTGAAGCATCCTGCCAGAAACATGTGAGTAAAGCCATCTTAGAAGAGAACAATCAGGGCTGGAGCGGTGGCTCGGTGGTTACAGCACTTGCCTGGCATGCGCAAGTACATAAGTTCGAACCCCAGCACCACGTACACAACTAAGTGTCAGAGAAACAAAAGCCATGTGAAAAACTAAATAAAATTGATTCTCTCTCTCTCTCTCTCTCATTGTCCCTCTCTTTAAAAAAAAAAAAAGAGAGACAGAGAGAACAATCAGGGCTGGAGCGGTGGCTCAAGCGCTTGCCCAGCATGCACAAGTACAGGGTTCAAACCCTAGCACTGTGTACACAACTAAATGTCAGAGCAACGAAAGCCATGTGAAAAACTCTATAAAAAATTGATTCTGTCTTAGAGAGAGAGAGCAAGAATCAATCTAAAAAAAGGAGGAGGGAACAATCAGCCCCAGCAAGTCTTCAGGTGAATACGGTACTGGCCAACATCTTGACAACCTCCTGAGTATTCCCAAGTCAGAACCACCAAGCTCAACAACTCTCCAACTCCTGAGTCAGAGGTCCTGTCGCTTTAAGTCATTAGGGTTTACAGTAACTTCTTATACCACAATAGGCAACCCTCTGCTTAGTATTAAGGCTGTCTCTCCTAATGACAAGAAACTAAGGAAAGGTTTTCCCAGCAACCCTTTTTCTTCAGGGAGTTTCATTTGACCCATTCATATTTACCATAATTGTTATCACTTTAGTAGAATATGATCCCTTCCCCTGACCATAGTTCAATGAACCAAAAGTGGATACCTGACCAAAACCAAGACAATACTGTCCTTCTCTGAGATTTTTATAACTGAAGCTTAGAAAAGGGCCAGTGTCTTTCCAGTATCTGAGGCTGTAAGATGTAAAACTTGGGGGCTGTCAGCAGCGTGATCTTTCCCATGGTGGAAAAGCTGGACAGCAGTGGAGAAGGATGAAGTTATCACACCCACACGAGCAGAGTCAAGAGGGTACAGACGACCTACACCTCTGAGTCCAGTGCCACCTGATGCAGCTCTGTCCTTCCAGTGGGGAGACCATGTGAGCTCTGTCCTTCCAGTGGGGAGACCATGTGTGTCTTGTAATTCAGGCATAGAAAGCAGCACCCAGTTATACTTACTAAACAAATGAGCAAGATAACCCAATATCCTTCCAGTAATAGTTCCCATTCTTCATTGCCATTCAATAGTAAAATTAATTGTTTAAAAGATAAGTCTTAATCTCTCTTTGGCAACCCTTATACTGTGTATATCCCTCTATTATACTTATGACAATATATCCTAATTGCTGTTCTCTACGGCCTTTTCCCCTACTGCCAAGGCTCAGGACATTTTCTTAATCATTTTTGGTATAGGCTAGAAGGCAGAAAGTGCTCAAGAAATTGATGTTCAACTCAATCCTACAATCTGAATTCTTTAGCTTTCATTGTCACTGTCAACAATTTATCAACCACCTAACATCTCCCAGGCACTGGGAATACAATAAATTGTTAGATTTCCTCCAGCATTTTCATCCATTTGATGAATTCATTCCACATACAGGTAACTACCATATGCCAGCGGCTACAAAAAGACAAAGGAGGTATCTTACCCTCAATGACCTTACAGACCTTAGGGTCTAACACATGTAATAAATGAATTACTACAGTATTATTGTGAAATGTTACTGAAGAGATATTCACAGGCTGTTAAGCAGCAGCAGGGGTTACAGGGAGTTGATGCTCTGTTTGAGAAGGCAGGAAACATTCAGAAAAAGATAGTAACTAGGCAATGTGACGCAGGCTAACCATCAAATGAGTGATTTGCTTTCCAGTATCCGCTGGATTAATCTGAACGCTTTACAATAAGATAGTGTTATAGAGTGATTTTTAGATTTACATTCAATTAACATTTCCTGAGTGCCTACTTACTATATGCTAAACAATCCGCTTAGTCTTTTTTCAATTGCATCTCATTCAATTCTCACGTTATGTTGATGAAAGAAGTGAGTCTGAAATAGTGAGGTGACTTGCAAAGTCTATACAGCTAGTAAGTGGCAGAGCTGGGATTTAATACATCTTCCAACTCCATGTCCAGATATGCTAGGCTATTCAGTGTACACAACTGGAGCAATTTCCATGTTCTTACACTGACTTCCATTGATTTTTTTCATTCATCCTAAAGCACACAATATAGTGTCCTGCACAAATGGACTACTGTCAACAATCAGCCTGATATGACTACACACTTGTCCACAATTTGAGAAAGGACCACACCAGATCAAATTACTTTGGTGCCTATTATAGTATCATGCGCTAAGAGGAGCACAGTTGGCTCAAGATGAGTGACTCTTTCAAGTTATATTTTAACAGTGTTTTTGACCACTATGTCCGGTCAGTTGTTCCAGTGTTCAGCAATAAATCAAAATGACTGTTCATTTCCTTTGACAGTTAACAACACTAATGAATTCAGTATAATCTCATCATCCATCAGAAAAAATTTCTGAAATGCAAAGCTGCTGATGATTCACACAGTTAGTAGAGAAGGGGAAATAAAGCAGGACTCATTGTTTTCTACAAAACTAGCATTGTTTGCAAAATGCAGAAACTGAGCAGTTGGTTGATTACTAGTAACAAGTAGGTTGTTTCTTGGTCATAAAGCAACAAGCTGCTTGTTATATCATGGTTACTGGCTGAAGTGCCCAGAGTAGCTTTCCTGTACTGTATGATTCTGCACACATAAAGTTGAGAATCATTATGTAAGATTAGGAAAAATTCTAAATCTTCACACCAAAAAGCACTAAACACAGCCTACGGCAAATCAGACATTAACACCAAATAAATGTATCCTGAGTAAATGAACTAATAGCCCTTTGAATCATTGGTTGTCCATAAAATCAAAAGAGAAAAACGAAGCCAACAGAACCTACACATGTTATGTTAGGAACTCAAAAATATTATAGAGTAACTGGTTCACGATATATAACAGACTGACCATGTCCAAAAGCACCACAAAGTTTAAAAATATTGAATTAAGAAAGCATGAATTTGAATATTTTTTATATTAAGTGACCACACTGGCATCCAATGAAATACTAATCAGTAATCTCATCAGAAACAGGAAACAAAAAAACTGTCAAACAAAGCCAATTTCATGACCTGTTCAAGATAGAAACAAGGTGAACTAGGGGTGGACCTGAAAACTGCCATTTAAGCTTTGTGTCTACATAATAGAATATTTCGATATGACAAAGAAGTAATGTAAAAATCCTAAATGCTGGGGCTGGAGCAGTGGCTCAACAGTTACAGCTCTTGCCTTGCACTCCGCAGGGATGTTAGTTCGAACCCCAGCACCATGTTCACAAGGAAGTGTCTGAGCAACTAAGGCCACATGAAAATCTCAATTAAAAAATTGATTCTCTCTCTCTCCCTCTCACTATCCCTCTTTCTTAAAAAAAGAAACCTAAATGCTCACAACAATATGCAATAACAACAACCAATGATTGTTAAAATGTATTATCTGTTCAGAAATGAAAAAGTATCTCCAATAGAAGATTGAGTTCCACAAATACAATTGCACCCAAACTCTACTGATTGGTCCAGATAAGCATTTTTCCAAAATTATCAACCCGGACTTACACAATGGAAAAGTAATTTAACAAGTATAAAGCTAAGAACAATTCTAGTGATCCCAAACATTACAATGCGGGCTCAAAGCCTGCTCCTTAGTCCCTTTCACCTAGAGCTTCATAAAGCCTGCATCTCAAGAGACCTCTGCAAGAAACTCAAGGCCAAGTACAGTATTTCAAGACAATTGCAAATAAAAGCACTCATTTCCCGGAGCCAGCGAAGCCTCTTTATCTCCCCGGTCTGGACTCGCTAAAAGCGGTAGACAACCCCCTGCGTTTGGTTTATCTGTCCGCGGACCACGACAACCCTTTACCGTGAGGTTCCTAAACCCCGCCGGGACCACCGCAAAGAGAGCAGAGGTGGGGAAGTGAGACAAGCTCCAAACCGAGGCGCCGCTCTCACCTCGCTCGGAGGAAGGCGCACCTTTCCTCCTAGACAGGATGCAGTGACAGAAGTGTCACCTGTGAGGCAGGGGGGGCGCGAAAGCATCCCCGGAGACCAGTGCCACAGGCAGCTGTCGAGTGCTTCCAGGGCCCCGCCGCCGCTTCCCGGGCTCGGGAAAACTTTCGGCCGCCTCCCCCCTGGCGCGCGCCCACCTCCCAGGACCCCCGGGTCCCACCCCGCCGGCTCCGGCCCGCGCCCCCAGTCCGCGTGGGCCCCCGCCGGCCCCCAGCCCACGCCCCCGCGCCCGGGCCCGGCCGGCAGAGGGCGGGGTCGCTCACCAGTCCGCAGCTCGTGCTTGACTGTCAGGAGCTGCTCGCCGCCGTCCCCGCTGCTGCCCGCGGCGGCGCCGCCGCTGCCGCCCTCCTCCTCCATCTTCTGCCTTTTACCGATCCCGCAGGTCGCTCCGAAGGAAACTCGGGAAACAGCGGACGCCTGTGCCCTCACAGCCCTTGCTGCAGCCGCAGGAGCCGGAGTGCGGCGGCTCCACAACTCGGACGCAAAGACCAGTCTCTTTCCCGCTCTGGCCGTACGGCTCGTTCCTCCGCCTCCTCCCCCTTCGGCAGGCACCGCTAGTACCGCGCAACCAAGCCGCCCCCTGTTCCACCGCCTCCTCCTCCAGGCCGCTCCGCCCACAGCCAACAAGGTAGAGGAGCCTTTCGAGCCGTCATCGCTTATTGGGCGCAAGGCGCGCGCGTCTGCCAGCGCCGGCTTCCATTGGGCAATCTGCTCTGACGTTTCACTAGACGCCCCGCCCCGCTCCTCAAATTGTTGTTGCTTGGCGGGGAGGCAGGAGAGGGAGAAGCGCGGCCTTTCGGATTGGTGGGACCTTAAGTCCTGCCCTGCCCACTTCCTTTGGTGCGCACGCGCAATCGACACCTTCCCTTCCCTGACCTCCCCAGAACAGTCACACCCCTTATTCCCCAGCTTCGATCTGTTAGTAAACAGTGTCTAGTAGTCAGGAGGTGCTCAGGGTCTGTGATTGGCTACTGCTGAAAGAGGCGGGGACGGCTGATTGGAGCATTTGGCCCGCCAATCACGGTGGACTGAGGCGGAGTCTAGTGGAACTTGCTTGTCACCCACGTGTTTGCAGACAAATCGGAGGGTCCCAGAGAGCGATCCGCAGGTGTGTGACTGCCTGAAAAACGGCGTCTGAAAAGGTTTGTCGTTCTCGTGAGCCCCAAACAAGTTACGCGAACTTTATGCTTAAATAGAAGTGATTCTTGGATTGTACAAAATTTTTTTGCCTAGTTCCCCATGAGAAATCTTGCCCCCCCCCAAAAAAAATCGGACTCTTTCTGGACACCAGAATGACACAGAGATTAATAGAGTTCAATTCCTGCCACTAAGCAGCGTTCAATGGAACGTGAGAAACCGACAATCTGTGTATATACACAGGAAACAATAAAGCAGAATTTGAAATAAAACAATCTGTAACGCAGTACAAAGCGTTACAGAATCACACAAATGGCAATAATTATTCTCAGGAGAAGGGCTGGGAAAGGCTTTTAGGGCAAGTTGGTGTTTGAAATAACCAACTTCCAGCAGCAGACATTTCATAGAGAGAGGGTAACTTTGAAGTGGAGAAGGCAAGGGCAGGTGCAGTGATTGTTAAGGCTGTATGGAAGTATGATGTAAGACAAACAGCTGAAAAGGTGAGGAAGAGTAAGATCAGGGAAAACTTTCAGGACTATGCCAAACTGCAGATTGTATTTAGTACACAACGGGAAACCTCAAATCGTAGTTACAATATCAAAACTGTTCTCTTGGGAGTTAGCTCTGATTATAGTGAAATGGATGGACTAAAGGAAAGAGAAGAAACAATAGGGCAGGAACACTTGTTGCAAGAATAGAAGTACAGAAGCCTAATTTTTGGTAGCAGCCATGGAATTGAAAAAGGGGAGGCATAAAGATGTACACTTGGACATAATTCACATAAAAGTGATCTTTTAAACTAAACATGGATTAGATTAGGAGTCAGCAAACTTTCTGTTAAAGGTCAGATAGCAAATATTTTAAACTTTGTGGACCATATGTTCTTATTTTAACTACTCAATTCTGTCATTGTAGTTGGAAAGCAATTATAGACAATAAATAAACTAATAGATATGGTGGTGCTTCAATAGGACTTTTATGGAAATTGAAATTTGAATTTCACTTTATTTTCCCACGTCACAGTGTATTATTCTTCTTTTAATTTTTTTTAATATCATGAATTGAACCCAGGGTGCTTAATCACCATCCCCTTTTATTTTTTATTTAGAGAAAGAATCTCACTAAGTTGCTTAGGGCCTTGCTAAGTTGCTGAGGTTGGTTTTGAACTTTTGTTCCTCCTGCCTCAGCCTCCCAGGCCACTAGGTTAATTCATTTCTAACATTTAAAAATAGAAAAACCATTCTTAGCCAATGGGCCATTTTAAAACAGGTAGTGACCCAGATTTGGCTACAGGGCATAGATTTCAGACTCCTGCATGAGATTGTCATGAAGGAGAAAGCAGAAAAATCTTGGGCCACTCAGATTACTGTCACAGCTGAGTTTACCTTCTTGGAACATTTACCATGTCATAATTCATACGGCATGACGGCCTACTTACAACCTGGCAACCACTGTGTGCACTTGTTCATTTGTTCACTCAACAATTTTTACATCAGTTATGTGCTAAACACTGTAATAGGTGTTATGGACACAGTGGGAGCAAAACAGACTCAGTCCTTGCACTTACAGAGCCTACGGTGTAAGAACAGAAATACGTATTAAATAATCACATAAAGAAACATTGAGTTTGCATTATGATCATGCTATAAAGGAAAATTATAATATGCTACAAAGAAGATATCAGGAATACCTAATTTAGGTTGGAATTACTGGGAAGCCGTTGTAAGGAAGCATTATTCGTGCTTTTTTTTTTTTTTCCTGTACTAGGGATTGAACCCAAGGGTGCTTAACCACTGAGCTACAATCCCCAGTCGTTTTTAAAGATTTATGTATTTATTTTGAGACAGGGTCTGGCCATGTTGCTTAGGGCTTTGTTAAATTGCAGAGGCTGTCTTTGAACTTGGGGTCCTGCTACCTCAGCCGCCTGAGTTGCTGGGGTTACAGGTGTGTGCCACTGTGCCAGGTTTATGCAGAGTCCTTAAAGATAAGTAGGATTAACCAGGATGTGGCAGAAGCAGGCCTAGAGGCTCACCAATCTCTTTGCCTCTTCCTGCACAGACAGAAAGCCCCTCCGCTTTATCGCCTTGCCCCTTATTTCTTTTTGGCCTCCTTTTTCATTTAGATTATGATCATGTGACCATGATCTGGCCAGTGTATGCCACTTTCAGGTGGAACCAGGAAAATCCATGCATAATCACCCACACTCTCTTCTCTTTCCACAGCAAATGAGAAGGCTGCATTTTGCGTATGAGGGTGCCACAATTTAGAGGAACCCTAAACTCCTGAGATTCCACTTGAAGAGCCACCTGACCTACATTAGACTGGGATGTGGACAATAAATAAGTCTTTTCAGGTGTAAGCTCTGAGATATTAGGATGGTTTGCTAGCAAATCATAAGCTAGCTTACACTAGCAACTTCACAGGTGAATTGTTGAGGGAGAGAAGACTTTAAGATGTCCTGAAACAGGCAAAGAGCACTTCATATCTGAGAGATTGAGAGATTGAAAGCCAATGGAGCCTTAATACAGTAAGCAAGGATGAGATGAAACAGGTAGGTGGGACCCAATCATGTCATGTGTGGTTAGTCTTATCTTGTAGGAATTGGGAAGTGATGGAAGGAATTTAAACAGGTGAGTAATATAATTGGGGTCGTATTTTCAAAAGGTCACTGTGGGGGCTGGAGCAGTGGCTCAGCGCTTACTGCACCTGCCTGGCATACATGAGGACGTGAGTTCGAACCCCAGCACCACGTACACAGTGAAGTGTCTGAGCAATGAAGCCCCATGAAAAACTGAAATAAAATTGATTCTCTCTTTCTCTCTCTCACTGTCCCTCTCTCTTAAAAAAAAAAAAGTCACCTTGGAGACTGAGCCAGAGGAGCAAGAGGTGATACTCAGAGAACAGTTAGGAGATAAACACCATAGACAGGGCCAAAGATGAGCATGGGTGCAGTAGAGATGGAAATAGAACTGCATTTCCATTTAGTGTTGTATTTTGGGCTTCACGAAGGAAAGGATTTGGTGGGTGATGAAAGAATGGGTGTCTGAAGTCACACCAGAGTTTCTAGCAGGGAGAATGGAGGAGTGGAAGAACAATTTAATGAGATGGGCAGATTAAAGGGCGAGCACACAGAAGTGCTCTGAAGAGTTCAACTCTGAGGCATCCGTTAGCAACATGAATTACGTAGAGGTCTGGGTATGGAGCTGAAGACTGCTCAGGCAGGTAGAGGGCATTTGAGATCAGAGTATGAATGAGATTCCCCGGGGAGAAACTGAGGAAGGAAGAGAAGAGGAGCCCAGGACCAAAGCCCAAGGAATCTCAACCCTGAGAAGTTGGAATGAGAAGGTGGAGCCAGATGTGGAAGAGGAAAGCCTGGAGGGTTTGGGTTTTGGGGGTGTTTTTTTTTTTAATTTTGGAAGCCAAAGTGTTGCAAGAAGTTGGGAGTGGTCATTTGTGTCAAATACCCAGAGAGGTCCTGTAGATAGGGTCTTGAAAGATCCAACAAATTTGCCAAGTTGGTGCCATGGGCAACTGTACCCAAAGACACTGGTGTGTGTAGACATCTTTTTCTGAGGGGTTTGCCTTGAAGGAAAATAAAGAAGGTCCTAGCTGGAGGGATCCAAGGAGTTTCCTGGTTTTGCTATTTTGTTTTGCTTTTTATTTTCAAGTAATTTTAAAATTGCACAAGAGTTGCAAAACTTAATAAGCTGAGGAAAGCAGAAAAAAAAGCCCTGTGAGCACTGAGGGTGCGCTTATATAGGAGTTTCTATCCCAGGTGCAAGTGCTGTGCTGAGCGATGGAAGGATGGAAAGGGATCTGAGGGTGGTGGAAACAGTTTGGAACAGCCACTGGGGAAATAAATCTAGGTGGGCCAGCTTGGATAACTGTTAGGCTCAAGTGAAGTTAGAAAGCTGGAATCTGTATCGCTGAGTGCCTTTCTCTAGCAATTTACATTTCACCCTGGGGATTGGAGATAAGCAATAGGCAACAACCTGGCTGAAAAGAATGACTCTGAGGTCCAAGTCAGGTGAGCAGGCATTTAAGCCAGAAGTAAACTGCTAGCCTGGGAGAAGAGATGGAGGCCAGAAGCTGGACCTAGGGGAGATGAGTTCCCAGCTCCAGCTGCACATTTAATTGACCTGGGTGGGGCCTATACTTTGGGATATTTTTCAAGCTTCCAAATGAGTGTAATGTACAACCATGTTTACAACGCACAACTCTATTGTACAGCCATTAGAGTAGAGGATGGTTTTAAATAAGAGCCAGTTGGAATGCTGAAAAAACAGCGACCTTTCAGAAGTCAGGATGAATGGGGTAGGAAGAAAAATTATAAATCAAGGGCTGAAAACACCAAATAAAACTGGTGGTGATTTAACCAATGAGTGATGTGAGTGGACAGTGGGAGTCAAAGGAGGAAAAAGTTGTAGATGGGGGATGAGACAAATGAACTAAGGTTTGGATATAGCAGCTGAAATGAAGAAAGACATCACTTGCTCCCTCCTGCCCTGAAAGATGAGAAGCAGAGGGAACTGGCTGGGAAAAGGAAGTTGTCCAGGGGAAAGTAAGATTTCTTCTAAGGCTGAGAAGAGTAATGGCATGGGGTGGAGGAAGGAAAATGTGTTTTGGGGGGGGGGTTGTTTTGTTTTCCTTTAACAATATGGTTTTTTTTTAATTTTATAATTGCATTTATTTTTATTTGTTCAACATAGTCTTATACCTTGGAGGGAATCATTGTTATATATTCGTGCATACATAGATATTGGTAAAGTAAGTTAAGCCTGATCCTAGTCCAGGATCTCCTCCCTTCATCCATTCCCTGATCTAATGTCTACTCTGTAATAACCCCATCCTATAGACTGAAATGAGCATATACATGTATATTAATTTTTGAAAATTCTGAATTTCTCTGCCTGCCTGAATATAGTTTGGTTTCTCATGGGAGTCAAATGTTCCCAGCCATATTGATAACCTTCCTTTTCCTTCCTTCCCTTCTCCCCCAACCTTCATAGTTATGGTTCCCCCAGCTGATGTGAAATTTCAACTTTGGTTGGTTTATTAATAAACATAACTAATGTTCATCCTATCTGAGGTTTTATTCTAGCATCCACATATGAGAGAAAGCAGTTGGCCCTTCAGTCTGTGTGTTTGGGATATTTCACTCAGCATAATTTTTTCCATTTCCATCCATTTAGCTGCAAAAGCCATGATATCATTCTTTCTAATAGCAGAGTAGAACTCCATTGTGTATATATATATATATATATATATATATATATATATCCGAGTTTTTGGTTCCATTCATCCTGTGAAGAGCATCTGAGTTGGTTCCATCATTTAGCTATTGTAAATAGAGCTACTATAAACATTGTTATAGCTGTGTCTCTGTAGTATGCCAATTCTAGCTCTTCTGGGAAAATACCCGGGAGTAGAATAGCTGGATCGTAAAATGGTTCCAACCCTAGTTTTTGAGGAGTCTCCACACAGCTTTCCAGAGTGGCTGTACAACTTTGCAGTTCCACCAACAGTGTGTTAGTATTTCTTTCTCCCCACAACCCCTCCAGCATCTGTTATTGTTCATATTCTTCATTTTTGCTACTCTGGAGTGGGGTGGAATCTCAATGACATTTTGATTTGCATTTCTCTGATTATTAGTGACATTGAACATTTTCTCATATATTTATTGGCTTTTTGGACTTCCTCTGTTGAGAAGTTTCTGATTAGTTCCTCGGCCCATTTATCAATTGGATTGTTTGTGTTTTGGTGTTAAGTTTTTTGAGTTCTTTGTGTATTCTGGATATTAGTCCCCTGCAAGAGGCGTAGCAGGCGATGATTTTCTCCCATTCTGTAGGTTCTTTCTTGACATTGTTGACTAATTCTTTAGCTGTGCAAAAGGTTTTCAGTTTAGTGGCATCCTACTTATTTATTCTTGGCTTTAATTCTTTTTGTATGGGAGTCTTGTAAGGAAGGAGGTACCTACACTGATGTGGTGGAGTGTTAATCCTATTTTTTCTTCTAATAATTGTATAGTGTCTGGTTTAATTCTAGCTTTTTGATCCATTTTGATTTGATTTTTGTGCAGGGTGAGAGATAAGAATCTAATCTGAATTATCTGCATTATGGCCGTCCAGTTTGTCCAGCACCATTTGTTGAACAGGCTGTCTGTCTCTCCTCCACACTATATTTTTCCCCCTTTGTCAAGAATCAGATGGTTAAAGATTTGTGGGTTTGTCTCAGTGTCTTCTGTTCTATTCCATTGGTCTTCATGTCTGTTTTGATACCAATACCACACTGTTTTTGTTACTATAGTCCTACAGTATATTTTTAGGTCAGGTATTGTGACACCTCCTGTTTCGTCTTTCTTGCTAGGTAATGTTTTGGCTATTCTGGGTTTCTTGTTATTCCAAATGAATTTGAGAATTGCTTTTTCTATATCCATGAATAATGTCATTGGTAGCTAGATGGGGACTGCATTGAATCTGTATAGGTCTTTTGACAGAATAGCCATTTTAATTATACTGATACTGCCTCACCAAGAACATAGCATGTTTTTCTATCTTCTCAGGTCTTCTTCGATATCTTGTTTCAATGTTTGATACTTCTCAGTGTAGAGGTCTTTTATTTCCTTTGTTAGATTTATGCCCTAAAAATACGTTTGTCCCTTCGGCCCCTTGGGTGGTAGGTCTGTGGCTGTGACACCATCCTGTGTAGCCTCACTGCCTGTTGGCTGCACACCCTTCAGTGGGGTGGGGCTGAGCAAGGCAGAAGAGGGCCTGGATGGCTGAACCACGGGCATTGCAGAAATCTCATCTTTCAGGCAACTTGCGCTCCTCGCCTTCGAATTTATAAGAACTGGGAAACACCCAAGGCCCAGCACCAGGTAGCTCTGTAGGAATACTCAAATGAGAAAGAATATCTTTCAAAAACTCAAAAACTACATTATCATGACCCTATCAGGAACCTTCACTGTGCAAAATGGATCCAGTAAGGCACTTGCTGCAGCACTGGGGGACCAACGCAGTTAAGGGACGTCAAGTTCAACTGTACCAAAGACGCCCATCCGCTGAGAAAGTCTGCCCACTGCCCCGATGCTGCCGTCAGAATGTGGGGAAGGTGCATCGCACCTGAGCTCACAGACGTGAAGGGAAGCAGTGGAAGGGGCAGCAACAAGGAAGAGTGACCTCGCTCTACCTTCTCGTTCCCCAGAGAGTACCAGCAAACCCTGGGAACCTTCCAGAGGTGGCAGAGCGCAAGGCTGCATCAGGAGGCGACAGCACTCCGCCACCCAGGCCAATCAGTGCACCACTCCCGGGGGCAGCGAACGGCAGCAGACTTCAGCCCTCCGTTCTTCAGAATCAGCACAGAAAGCAAAGCGGAAAAGAAAAGCCCCGTTTTTAATGGAACAAGGAAACTCTCAGAACCTCAGACCACAAGCCCTGAACTATGCCTACCAAATACAGTGACACTGGTAAAATGCTGAGAGCTGACAGACACTGCAATGGTCTTGAGCAGGAAATGTATTTCCTTACATGTTGGTGTCCCGGTCCTAAGGAACCAAATGGTTGATCCTCAGTGTGGGGTGGTGGTTCCCAAAGGGGACTTGTAGGACACAAGATTAGGTGGACAGTTGATTAGTTATATCAAGTAAGGATAATCAACTGGTTCCTTTTCGTTGGCATTTCTGTTTGATTATATCAAGGAAAGTCTGATGCCAGTAATCTTTAGCTTTTCTTCAGTTTGTACTAATCTTTTTTTCTAGCAAGAAAAATGCAGATCTCAGACTAAGCTCCCAGCAGACAATGTATCTAGCTAGAACATTCTTTTGTTTAGTTTCATTGCTCTTACTTTAATAGCTACTTCCCTTTATGGCCAGTGTTACTGATTCTCCACTTAGGATAGAAATCTACCTCCTTTTTAAATAATTGAGAATTGATATAAAGAAGAATATTGATTTTAGTAGGGGTGATAAGTGTATAAGGCAAAAAAAGTGTGGACATGATTCTCCATTTAGTGTAGTTTAGATTTGAGGAACAAGCTCCTAGAACTTCACAAGAGAAGCAGGTAGTGTTACTGTAAAGAACCTATATGATAAAAGGGAAGGTGGAAATCAGGGAGAAACCAGACCGACAGTTATTTCCTCGGTCTGTAGGCGGGCCTCCAAGCCAAGCTCTTCTAGAGATGCGAGGGGCCATTGCTAGAACAGAACCCAGAGAGCTTGGGGCTTTGCTAGGGACCCCAGTAACCCCCAGTGCCTGAGACTCTGAGACATTCTCGCATGGAAAGAAACAGATTTGGAAATAAACCAAAGTAAAGCTGCCAAGCACCTCCACATCCTTCTGCATTTTCCTGTGCTATTTAACAAACGATTCTCCATTGCATTAGAGAAAATTACAAAGCTTTCTCTTTCTGAAATAAAAAAAAAAATTCTAAGGGGAGATTCAGGGACACAAATAAAGAATTCTAGAACAACAAAAGAGGAAAAAGTCAAGTGGCAGAACTCAGGAAAGAGAGGACACCGCCTTAGAGTCAACGAAGTACAGAATAAACACAGGCGAAAACACAATGGAACTGCTCGGGAAAGAATAAAGAAAGAAAAATAGTTACAAAATGCGGATCGTTAAGGAAAATAAACAACCGGGATGCCACATGGATCCTCACTGGAATTCCTGAAGAAGCCCTCAAACAGACCAGTGGAAGAGCCCTACTCAAGACTTAGGCAGCAGGTAAGAGCACAGCGTCCGGTGACGAAGGTGTAGCTCACGACTGCTCTGCCAAGTTGTCCCTTGTGTAAAGGCTGTTGAGAAGCCTTCGTGAGCAGGAATGAGCGCAGCGCACTTGGGAAAAGTCCTCTATGCTGAAATAAGTCAGCCAAGATGAACAAAAATAAAGGAATCATGAGAAAAAAATAAAAGTTCCAGGAAAGTGTGGAAGGTGGGTTTTGATTTGAATATAAAAGGAGAACTAAAGAGCAATGGAATTTATAGTTTTAAAAAACATGTACATGTTAAAAGCTCTTAGACTTTAAGGACAATTATATAACGGACAAAGATTGAGAAGTGAGGAGAAAGGGCCATGGAAGGACTTATAAGCATATAAATGTACCCATCTTTAATGGCTGGGAAGTATTCCACTCTTATAAATCAAATGTGCTGGGCAAGGTGGCCCACACCTGTAATTTCAGTGGCTTGCGAGGCTGAGGCAGGAGGCTCACAAATTCAAAGCCAGCCTCAGCAACTTATCCAGGCACTAAGTAACAGAGTGAAATCCTGACTCAAAATTTAAAAAAAAAAAAAAAAATGAAAGGTCTGGGGATGTGGCTCAGTGGTTGAGCACCCCTGGGTTCTATCCCCAGTACTAAAAAAAAAGTAGAGAGTTTTCTCCGGTTGATAGCAGATAAGAAGTCCCAGAAACCTGAAGCAGGAAAAGGTTTCAATGCAAGAGAGCCTGCTTCTGGCTTAGAAGATGGAAGGGGCCACACAGAAAGGCCCGGAGCGCTGCGTCTAGAAACCAGGAGCAACCTCCTTGCCAACAATCAGCAAGACAAGGACCTCAAGACCTCCAGCAGTAAGTTCACCCAACCAGCTGACTGTGCCTAGAGGGGGGCTCTTCTCCAGAGCCTTCAGATCAGAGCCCAGCTGGTCAGCTGCCTTGATTTCAACCCTGTGAGATGGTGAGCAGAGCTGGAGCAGGTAAGGAGTCCTGACCTGCAGAACTAGGAAATCAGAGATGAGAGTTGTTTCAAGATGCTCAGTTGTGGAGCTGGAGTGGTGGCTCAGCAGTTACAGCCTTGCCTGGCGTGCACGGGGACAAAGGTTCAAACCCCAGCACCACATCCACAACAAAGTGTCGGAGCAACCAAAGACACATGAAAAACTAAATAAAGATGATTCTCTCTTTCTCACTCTCTCTCCCTCTATCTCTCTCTAAAAAAAAAAAAAAGATGCTCAGTTATGGTCATTTGGGTCATTTGTTACACTGCAATAGAAAACTGGAATAAATAATAAGCATTTTTTATCCATCCCAGACATACAGAAATGGACTCATTATGAAGGTCAGCATCATTCCCAAGCCACTCTCACCGCAGCCTGTTGCAGTTCCTCATTGTTGGTACCAGGGATTGAACCCACTGAGCCACATCCCCAGCCACCCCCCACCCCTTATTTTTTTTTTTATTTTTGAGACAGGGTCTCACTCAGTTGCTTAGGACCTTGCTAAGTTGCTGAGGCTGGTCTTGAACTCACTATCCTCCTGCCACAGCCTCCCAAGCCATTAGGATTAGAGGCATACTCCACTGTGCCCAGCCAGTTCCTCATTCTTTATGGATCTACAGAGCACGGAAATTCCAAATGCTCTGTGAGAAGATGAACCGTTTTGTTTAATGGCTGGAAGACTCCAGTTTGGGATTGACATCTGTGGAGACTTTGAATCGGATGATGCCTTTTATACCAGTTGATTAAAAACAACAAAAGAAAGGTTTAAAATTAATAAATAGATAAGTTGGATGTTAAGATTAGAGATGAAGAAGAGAGGATGGGGAAGGGTGGTTGGGCTGGGAAAAAGAAGACTTGGGAGAGAGAGAGAGAGTGGATAGACTGCTGAAAACATCCCCACCCACCTCGTCTTTCCCATGCTGTTCCTCAGAAGCAGTCATGTTAACTCTTTTATTTATTTTTTTAACTTTTAAATTTATTTTTTATTAGTGCATTATAGTTGCACATAATGATGGGGTTTGTTGTCACGTATTCCTAGATGCACACAATTCAGCAATACAATTTGTTCAATACCCCTCACATCCCGCTGCACCCATCTACCTCCCTCCTCCCAACCCCAGATCCCTTGTGTTTCTTCTGGGGCCTATATTTTTCCTAAAAAACCCAATTACAGGGACTGGAGCAGTTGCGGCACTTGTTAACTCTTTTAGATATTTCTTCTTCTTTTTTTTTTTTTAAGAGAGAAGGACAGTGTGAGAGAGAGAGAGAGAGACAGAATCATTTTTTATTGCGTTTTTCACATGGCTTTCATTGCTCTGACACTTAGTTGTGTACATGGGTGCTGGGGTTTGAACCCGTGTACTTGTGCACGCCGGGCAAGCGCTGTAACCTCTGAGCCACTGCTCCAGCCCCTAGCTATTTCTTCTAATGTTATAACTCTATCTTTAAAAAGAACACTGTATTACTATTTATTGATGAATCTATATTCCCTCTTCTACAATAAATGAGGATTTAGCTCATTCTCGCTGGTAGCTCCTGTTTTTATAGAGTTTGACTTTGTTTCTCTGCAGGCTAGCTTTGTGATGTTGACCTGGGTAAACCTTCTTTTCTCTCTCCATCAGCGTCTGTCGATTCCTTGCTTTGTATGGTGAGCTGAGATTCCTTGCTGTTCCCTCCGGATTCTCTCCCAACTTCTGCCCTATATATCCCTATGTTCAGGGTAAGAATGTTTGTGTTCTGTTCTGAGCCATAGTTAACTCTCCCACAGACTGATCCTTCAAATCAAAGAAAAAGACAATCACTTAAACAGCATTTCCACTGCTGTGACTGTGCGTGTTGTTGTTCTCCAAAGAGGACAATTGTTTATGAGGCTGACTCTTCATTGTATAGCGTGCCCCCCTCCCACCGCTGCTTGGATTTTCTATTTGCCTTTCCTTTATCTGCTTGCATTTTTTTTTCTTTTTGTTTTAATTTTTAATTATTTTTCATGTGGTGCTAAGGACTTTTTTCTTAGTCGTAGCTCATTTTGTCCCTGCTCCTTCAACCTGTCAGGTTTCCATTGAGTTTTTAAGACCTCCCTTCGAGGCCCACCGCCCTCCTGCTGGGATTTGCCCTCCTGGCTTTCCTGGATCAGTTCCCCGCCTGCCCAGGTCAAGGCTCTCTGCTTCTCAGGTGAGCCCTTTGTTCAAATACCTTCCTAAGAACTGGTGTGTGAGATGTTAATCTTCTGAGACTATTTGTTCCCAAAGATCTTTATCCTATGCTCACCCTTGGCTGATACTTGGTTGAGTGTGAAATTCTAGATTGAAAGTCAAGTTCCCATAGAATGCTGAGTGCATCACATGATTGGTCGCCTCCTGGAATCCAGCGCTGCCAGGGAGAAGTCTGATGCCTGCCTTTTGTTTCTTTTTTTTTTTTTCATTCCTCTATACGTAACCTATACATAACCTTTTTTTATTGAATTGTTCCCTTTAGCTTTGATGTTCTAAATGATCAGATTATGTAACTAAGTGGGCTTTTTTCCATCTCGGTATTTGGTTCTTCATTCTGGATGTGCGGCCATCGGTGCTGGGCAATTCTCTTATATTTCCTTGATTCTGCCTTCTCTGTGGGTTTTCTTTGCCCTCCATTTCTGAATCAGCTCTCAATTGGACATTGGACCTCCTGTACCTATTCTCTATGTCTTTTGGATTTTTTCTTACCTTCTAACAAAAATGACCTTATATTTTTGGTTCAACTTTCAGGGAAGATACTGCAATTTAAATCTTTTTAACTTTCCACAGATAATTTTATAATTTAATAGTCATATTTTTAATTACTAAGAGTTCTTGTGATTGCTTTGGCACTCATCCTGTTCTTTTATGGATGAAATGCCTTCATGAATCTTTCTGAAGGTATTAGCAGGAACTTTTTGGTTTGCTTTGCTTTGATTTAGGTTCTCTTCCTCAAAATAACTCTGTCCTTCAGGGTTGTTGTTTTCTTTTCCTATTTCAGTCTTTCTCTTTTATTTGGAGACCTTTCCTGATGTGCTTAGAGACTCATTGTCCATTCATATTTAAAAGCCAGACAGCCAATGATAAATTCTGGGTACCTGGTGGGGCTTATTAACTGGAAAGCTTTGGGGCCAGGCAGCTCTGGCCCTGTCTGATTTCCTCCCGCTGGAGACAGTGAAATCTGACAGCATCTCTCCTGGGTGATATGACCTTGCTTCAGGCATAGGGGTGGGGTGGAAAGGTGGGATACTTTTGATGGAGCCCGCTTTCAGTCCTGTGTCTCACATCCTCTGTCCCATGGACTATTCTCATATCTTGGCTCCTCTGATGTTCAGTTGGGAAGATCAGTTGCCTCCTACTCCCAGGCTGCTTCCTACTTCATGAGTTCTCCAGACAGCGGTCACCAAACCACTGCCATTCCTAGAATTATTGTACCCCTAAGGGCTGTATGTACCCCACTTGGAAAACCTCCCAACTAGACTTTGCCCTTTTCTTCTCTGGCATCACAGAGCGAATGGACACCAGAGCAGGGACCACCTCTCTGATCCCCAGGGGAAAGTCCGGCCACTCACCATAGCATCCTAACAACCACATGGTCAGGGACTGATAAGAAGGACCAGAAATCTGAGATGCTCACTTTAAGTGCTTACATCTCTTAGGATCATCTTCTTTCCTTCAAAGGTTTCAAACTTAAATATTTATGTAGCCCAGAGAGGTGAAGTGAAGAGGCTGGCTGAAGTGCAGGCTGGGTGGGGGGAGGGTGTGCCCCAGGCGAAGGACAGTCACCACTCAGCTGCAACCAGTTGCTGCCACCCAGGAGTGCTGGCCCACCAAGGTGATCCAATCTTCTGATTTTCTAAAACCCAGATTAGTAAGCAATGATTTAAAACGTTGGCAAATAATTCAACTGTGGCTGTTAGTTTGCTGCCTCTGGAGTTTGCATGTGGGGAGAAAAAAATCTAAGTGAGATCATGGGAGGAACAGAAAGAGAAAGCCACGCAGGACCGCCCAGTGGGTCACAGAACTGGTTAAGGGGAACCCAGGCAATGTGCCTTCCTTAGCCCTGTCTCTAGGGTGTGGATGTGATCATTTCCTACTCGTTCCTCTCAGTGTTCTCAACTCCACTGTCTTTCATTCATTCATTCATTCATTTATACTGAGTATTGAACCCAAGGTGCAATTAGCCACTGAGCCACATCCCTAGCCCTTTTTATTTTTTAATTTTGAGACAGTGTCTCAATAAGTTGCTGAGGCTGGCTTTGAACTTGAGATCCTCCTGCCTCAGCCTCCTGAGCCACTAGGATTACAGGCATGCACCTCCAAGCCCGGCCGTTCTTTGATTTTTTTTTTTTTAAGAGACACAGTGAGAGAGAATCAATTTTATTTTTGTATTTCATGTTGCTTTCATTGCTCTGAGACTTCGTTGTATATGTGGTACTGGGGTTTGAACTCTCATGCTCCTGCATACCAGGCAAATGCCATAACTGCTGAGCCACCGCTCCTGTTCTTTGATCTTAAGCCAGGCAGCTTCTCTTCTTTTTTTGCTCTTGAGTCTTTTTGCTCAAAGAAATCTTCCCCTTCTTGGATGGCAGCACCAATAGCATTTCATGATGAGGACTACACAGGAGTTGAAGATGGGGAGGGAGGCAAAGATCAGAAAATCCAAGAGGTGGCTGATGCTCACATAGCAGCTTTGAATGTTTGCACGCTGTGTTGATGAGGGGAATGTTGCTGGGTGGATTTGGCGGAAGACTGGGAGTAGAAAACCGTCTCTACCATCGCTGTCTGAGACACTCACTACATCGCAGCTGTGAGCCACAGGCCTGCCTGGAAATTGGGAAACGGACCAGAAATCACTTTATATCATTGAGCCTAAGCTTCTGCATCTATAAAGCTGGGATAATAAAAATAGCTGTTTGCACTTCAGAGTATTGTTCCGAGAATCAAGCGAGATAATGTGCAAGGTGGCGTTGTTATTGCAAATCTGCCATCGCCTCTGATGGAGAAATTAAGAATGCATTGAATTACACAAGGTTGGGGGAGGAAGCAAAACTAAAATATTCCAAGATTATTCCATGATGAAATTTCCAGTCATTTCAAGTTTGAGGTCATTCCGTCTGATGCAGTGGACCACTTTTTATTATTGCAATTAAGCCAATTTAAATAACAAGTCACTTGAAATAGCAAGATATATCAGAAAAGACTGTGAGGCTGTGCTAAGTCTGTGGAATCTCTTGATATTTCGCTTACCTCATTGAAGCAATGGGAAAGCCTTCTGGAAGGCATGGGTTCGCCTTAGTTTTCAGGAACTTTGTTCATGTGCCGCTCTGCTCCCAGAGAATCCCTTTTGCATTTCACATCTTTTTGGGAAACCGACAGAGAACTGTGGTGTCATTCTGCTGGCCTGCTCTAAGGCAGAAAGGGAACATCTGGCCAGTCTAAGGCAGATAATACCACACAGAGGCATGACTTTAAATAATGCAGCCCAGCGGTGCCAGGATGATGAGGTTTGCAACTGCCGGAGGTGGACATCAGTAAGACACTCTGACAACCTCAAGAGGAAGCAGATGCTACAGACCCTGCTGAATCCAGGCACACTTGCATCCAGGGAAACCCCAGAAGTCACCAGCGCACATTTTCTGAGAGGGCTGAATATGGGACACTCCTCTATTGGCGATGTCATCCTGTAAGAAGAACCAGGTCACCAGGACATGGAATGAAAGGGCTGGGAGGGACTCAGCTGTATGCATCAATGGAAGCAAAGCTCTGAGCTTGTTCTAAGGCTACACTTTAATGCAAAGGAAGATTCCAGTGAATCCCCACTTCTGACCTTGGCCCTCGAACATGCAATGGGGGCGTGTCTCATGTCAAATCCAAGTGCCTGGGTTGGATAAGCTCAACAGAGGACTGTTTTCAAAAGGAATGAGTGGCCTCCTGGAATGGAACTTCCCAGGAGAAGCAGCAGCAGGTCATCCAGAGCAGAGAGATTTCCCTGATGAGGAAGTCAGGGCCTTTGAAGCAGCAGGGCAGTTCTGGCATTTTTCTCTGGGCTGGGCCTTTGAGGCCTCTCCTGGCTCAGCCCCAGTGATCTCCACTCTGGATTTTGTGAGGTAGGACTGGAATAAGAAAAACTATCTTATCAGAAACCTTCTTAAATGTGGAGCTATGTGTAGTATTGGGCTGGTGTCCCTCCAACAGTGGACTATAGATGGACAAGCAGACAAAAGCTTTCCAATTCATCCCAGGTGACTGACCACATCTCTAGTGTCAGAGATCAGTTCTGAACCCAGGAGATTGGTGGTGGTGCTGATGGAGCCTCAGCAGCACCAGGAGAGTCCAAGGTGTCTGGCTGGACAGCAGCAGTCCCCAGCAGGCCCAGGCTTGTGAAAGTGTACAGACACGACCTCCTCCCTGCCACACCCTGCACCAGAAGTCACTGAGAGAAGGTGGAAAAAAGTAGCAGGGAAATTGATAACTCCATCTTTGCCCATAGAGAGCAGAGGCTTGAAAACCAGGCTATGTGCAAATGAGGAAACTGAGGCACACAGAAGTTCATTTTAAATTTGCTTGCTTTGTTTAGTCTTCTTTTTTTAAATCACTTGCCCAAAGTTATAGAACTGTTAAGTGACAGAACTAATATTCTAACCCAGATTTTCTTGATATCTGCCTGTTATATTTGAGCCATGAAGCCTTTCACAAGTATCCATGGAATGCCAGTAATCCAGTCGGACAGAGAAAAAAATGCACCAGGGAAACAAAAAGATTAAAGTCAGAATAATA
This sequence comes from Aplodontia rufa, assembly GCA_004027875.1. NCBI lineage: Eukaryota > Metazoa > Chordata > Mammalia > Rodentia > Aplodontiidae > Aplodontia > Aplodontia rufa. The sequence goes on from PVKS010009342.1 coordinate 37,607, forward strand.
TTTGGGGCCTTTGTACTAATTTGGACTGTAGTGACATGATCCAGGGGGTCAACAAACCACAGCCTGAAGGCCTGCTCTCTCACTGCCCAGTTTTGGTTTCTGAGTTACAAATTATTTTATAAATGAATATTTACAAATATTCAATCACATATCAATTATTTTATAAATAAATATTTGCAAACATTCAATCTGATAAGGGGCACCAACTTTGAAGCTTATTTGCATGAAATATTTTCTCTTAGAAAAGAATTCCATTTTTCTTATTAGTATAACTATATAATAAAGTATTATAAATGATCATTATGTTTTGATTTCATCAATACAAATTTTTGAAAATTTGTTTTCTCTCTTGGTACTGAAGTAGCTATATAATATCCTTGGTTTTTGCCTCTTGGCCTATAAAAGCCTAAATATTTCCTATTGGGCCTTTTACAGAAAAACATTTCCTATCCCTGGAAAATCAGTGATAGAGAAAAGTCACAAAGTATAATTTTTAAAATTGCATACTCTTGCCAATAAAAAATTTGGGGCATACATGTCCTATATACAAATAAATATATAAATATTTGATATACATTGTGTGCTACATCACTAATGTGTATAAGCAACATAGTTAGGACTATGAATTGACACAGGGCTATGCAATCAAACTGCCTGAGTCAAATCCCAGAACAGCCATTCACTAGCTTTATGACACTGGATAAATTTCCTAAACCCCCATGCCTCAGTTTCCGCATATGAAAAATGGGGATAATAATAGTGTGTATTTAATAAGATTGTGTGAAAATTACATAAGTTAATATATATTAAGTGCACTAAATAAGAATAATGGTATGTGGGGCTGGAGTAGTGGCTCAATGGTTACAGTGCTTGCCTGGCATGCATGAGGACAAGGGTTTGAACACCAGCACCATGTACACAATGAAGTGTTGGAGCAACAAAAAGCACATGAAAAACTAAATGAAATTCATTCTCTCTCTCACTGTCCCTTTCTCCCCCCGCCCAAAACTGGTATATTTTTTTTCTTTTTTTTTTTTTGGTGGGGGGTGAGTCCTGGGGATTGAACCCAGGAGGCTCTACCACTGAGCCAGTCCCCCCCCCTTTTTTTTAAATTTTGAGACAGGGTCTCATTAAGTTTCCCAGGCTGGCCTTGAACTTGCAATCCTCCTGCCGCAGACTACTGAAGAGCTGGAATTACCGGTGTGTCTCACTGCACCTGGATGATATTGCCTTCTTTTAAGTCAATTCTTGCCATCAGCATTGGCCCAGGTGATTAGTTTGCTCCGTTATTCCAATCTTTGGGGAGCTCTTTCTAGGTGCAGGAGCCATAGGGGTTATAAAGAAGAATTACAAACACGCCTTCAGGCAGTTCACGGCTGGGCAGGAGGAGATGTGAAAATTAGTAGGGCCTTAGGTGTTCTATGGGAGCCAGCTTTGGACCTGCTAAAGGTGAGGAGGCAAATGCTCAAACCCACTGAGAACAGAGAATTGGGGATCATCCTGGGAATGGTGATACTTGGGTGAAGGCGTAAGAGATGAGTGGGCAAGGAGCTGGAGCGGTGGCCTCAGCAATACAGCATTTGCCTTGCATGTGCGAGGACATGGGCTGGATCCCCAGCACTACATGTACAACTAAGTAGAGGAAAAACAAAAACCAGATGAAAAAATAAAATTGAAAAATCAGACGTGGTGGCACACACCTGTAATCCCAGCCACTCAGGAGGCTGAGACAGGAGGATTGGGAGTTCAAGGCTAGCCTCAGCAACTTAGTGAGATCCTATTTCAAAATAAAATATATTTTAAAAAATGGGGCTGGGGATGTGGCTCAGTGATTAAGTGCCCCTGGGTTCAATCCATGGTACCAAAAATAATAATGATTTATTATTATTATTATCTCTTTAAAAAAAAAGAAATAGTCACAAGCAGGGGATGGACTCAGCAAGAACATGAACCTATGACACAGCCCTGGGGCTTCTGGAAACTTCAAATGCCCAGAGCCCCAGAGCAATGAGACTAAGAGGTAAAGAGTCGAAAGCCACACAACAGTGCCAGTTCTTGGTGCCAGGATGACCCTCCAGAGCTGGGAAATCACTGATGGCTTTGAAACATGGCAGTGCAGGATGAGATTTGTGTTTCAGAAAGGTCCGATCACACACTGGAATAATTCTTTTCTATGTAATAACAAGCCAGTCTCCCAAACAGACCCTGATTGTTGTGTCTTTCTGGTGCAATAAACATTGGCAGACCTTAAAAAGCTAAGCTCTTTTGTTTTAATTATTTTTAAATATTTTTTGGCAATTTTGATTCAGTGTCAATAAAAGCTATTTGAATGGTACACTAATGAGCAATTTGATTGAGTTCCCTTCAGAAACTGGATTTAATAACCTTGTCCTACATTTGCTGTCAGGAGGCTTGGATGTCTCCTTTTATCCTGAAAATGAAAACCTGTGGTTTTGAAACCTAATTTTTTTTAGGGGGTGGGGAGGTTGTAGTGGGAGAAAATGAAAGCGTTTTCCCTGCAGTGGGTCTGGGCCTTGGAGCTCTTTTCTCCCTTTACTCTCTCATTCATTCATTCACTGAATTGGTAGGTTGGCCTTTCTGTGAACAGTACATGTCTCTTTTTGAAAACATTACTTTGATCTCCACATCTAAGATTAAAGTAGCAGTCGTTAGATAAAAAGATAACCCTGTACCCTAGAGGATGTGGCAGCCTCAAATAAACAAGAAATTTGCCATGCTGAAGTTTTGGGGCTTTGGTTTTGATCTTCAAAATCACGCATATTTTCTGAAGAAAGCCTCATTTACTATAAAAAAAAGTAATAAATAAATGTGGGAAATGACCTTTTAGCCAACCATCTAGAGGCATCCTCTGTCCCCTACAAATATTTTGGAATATTTTCTTCTAGTTCAGTTGCCCCTTCATATCTCCAGGGAATTGGTTCCAGGATCCCCGCCCCCCCCCTTGGAGAACAAAATCCAAATGCTCAACTCCCTTGTGTAAAATGGCATAGTGTTTGCAAATAACTTGTGCACATTCCTCCCTGTGCGCATTAAGTCGTCTCTAGCTTATTTATAATGAATGCCTACTATGACGCAGGGTGCTTTGTAAATAGTTGTCAATCTCTATATGTTCAGTATAGACACAAATTGTTTCCTTTCAAATATTTTCAATGCATAATTGTTTGAATGTAAGGCTCTAGAACATGCAGAGAGGGCCAATTTTTTAAAAAATTTATTTCTAGGGGCTGGACGGGTTCAAACCACAGCACCCATGTACACAACTAAGTGTCAGAGCAATGAAAGCCATGTGAAAAACTCAATAAAAATTGATTCTCTCTGTCTCTCTCTCACTGTCCTTCTCTCTTTAAAAAATAAAATTATTTCTAATGGACCTGGGAATCCCATTAAGCACAACATCATACCGTGCCTTTCTTTGGCTTAACATTATGCTATACGCATTTTTCTAAGTCAGCAAAATCTCTTAGTAAATGTGATTTCTAATGCCTGCAATAATTAATTTCTAATGATTTCTATAACTTGGCTATACACTCATTTCGTAGCAATAACCAGTAAACTTTTGAGTTCTTTAGAATATTTTATAATTATAAACAACACCGAAGTGAAGAGCTTTCTGCGAAAAAATATTTTGTTCACATTTCAGATTATTGCACTAGCATAGATTGAGAGAAGTTTCGATGGCTTTTTTAAGGCTTTTAAAAAATGGTGGTAAATATAGATACACACACATAAAATAGGTATCATTGGCTGGAGTGGTTGCTCAGCAGTTAGAGCGCTTGCCTGGAATGCTCAAGGACCAGGATCCCCAGAACCACATTCACAACTAAGTGTTGGAGAAACAGAGGCCAGATGAATAAAAAAATAAAATAAAATCTCTCTTTCTCTGAAAAAAAAAAGGTATCATTTTAGCTAGCACTAACACTTTAGCACCACTAATAGTTAATAAATCTCATCCTTGGGTAACCATCAGTACTATTTGTTTCCAAAACATTTTGTCACCTGCAGCATAAACTCTGTACTCATTGAATTACCCATCTCCCCCTCCTCCTGCCCCAGGAAACCTCTATTCTATTTTCTGTCTCTGTGAATTTGCCTATTCCAGAGACTTAATGGAAGCAGATTCGCAATATTCTTTATTCTATATCTGACTTTACTTAGCCTGGAGTCTTCCAGCTCCATCCACATAGTGACAATATCAAATTTTCATTCTTTTTTGTTACTGAATATCTGATTGTATGTGTTATACAATACATTCTGTTTTTCTCTTCCTCTATTGATGGACATTTGGGTGGTTTCCACTTTTTGACTCTTATCAATAAAGCTACAGTGAATGTTGTTGGGTAAGTTTCTGTTTGAGTCCCTGCTATCAGTTCTTGTGGATATACACCTAGGAGTGGAATTGCTGAATCATATGATAGTTCTGTGTTTAACTTAAAAAAAAAGAGTGAGAGAGAGAGACAGAGGGACAGTGAGAGAAAGAATTAACCGTATTTAGTTTTTCATGTGGCTTTTGTTGCTTTGACACTCGTTGTGTACGTAGTGCTGGGGTTTGAACCCGCGTACTTGTGCATGCCAGGCAAGCCCTGTAACCTCTAAGCCACTGATCCAGTCCTATGTTTAACTTTTTGAGGAAACTCAAACCAGTAAATAGAGACCAGAAGTGGAAATTATAGATGAAATGTGGATGCTATATACATAAAAATGCCTGGAAGGAAGCCAGGTGCCATGACACACCCCTGTAATTCCAGGGGCTGGGGGTGTATGGTGCTGAGGCAGGCAGATCACAAATTTAAAGCCAGCCTCAGCAACTTAGCTAGGCACTAAGCAATTTAGTGAGATCCTGTTTCAAAATAAAAAATAAAAAGGGCTGGGGATGTGGCTCAGTGGTGAAGTGTCCCTGGGTTCAATCCCTGGCACCCCTCTCCCTTCCCCACCCCAAAAGGAGTTGTTATCAGTAGTCACACCTTCAAAACCCTTAGTCCTCCATCAAGATTGACAACAATGTTTTAAGTTAAAATAAGTGCTTATATCATTTTATTCTATTTAAAATAAATGCTTATCATTTGTATTGCTTGTAGGAGCAAAATATAGAGGAATCAAGAGACTGGGGAGTGGGCGATGTGGGGTAATTCTGGTTTAAGAACATGCCTTTCATATTGTAGCTTTGTACGCATTTATGATTGTACAATAACTCAACTTCTTATTAAAAATTAAAAAAATAAAATAAATGCTTATTATCATTTTATCATTTTTTCCATTTTAACCAACATTTTATCAGCCAACTAGTCTCAAACCAGGCTTCAACTATACGTATGAAACCAGTGCAAAGGTGGAGTCCTGCTGAAAATGATTTAAGGACAGTGTTCGACAATTTGTGGATGCCTTGCAAGTGAACAGTGCAAGGCTCAGTTCTGAGAAATGCAGGAAACTCAGGAAAATAACTTCTTTTTCATTTACCCAAAAGCATTTATTAAGAAAGTGCCCTGGTGGGTAAAGCCCTGTTCCGTGTCCTACATAAATGAGTGCCGTGTTTACTAGGCCAAGGGAAATGAGGAGGCACATCCCAAAGCTGCAGAGTTAATTTCCAAACAACTCAGTAGCGAGTAATTGGCACCCAGAGACTGGAACAGTCTTGAGGGCATGAGCCAAGGCCCCTACGATCTTTCTGAACGTAGGGATTTCAGCTGGTGTCCTGTTTCCTTATGTAATTAGAAGAAAATTACCATATTCTTAGTGGCTTAAGACAATTTATTGTCTTACAATTCTGGAAGTTGTAATCTTGCATTGGGTCTCAGCAGGGGGCTCTGCTCCCTTGTAGAGGCTCCAGTGGACCATTTGTTTCCTTTCCCTTTCGATTCTGAAGGCCACTTGTATTCAGTGGCTCAGGGGTCTTTCAAAGACCACTTCCCTGACCTCTGTTCTGTCTTCACCTCTCTCTCCTCTGATACTTCTGCTTTCATCTTATAAGGACCCTGGGTAACATTGGGCCCACCCATTAACTCCAGGATCATCTCCCATTTCAAGATCCTTAACTTCCTCACACCTCAAAGTCCCTTTTCCAGGTAATAATGTGACAGGATTACAAGTTACATGAATATCTTCAGGGGGGCGGTTATATAGCCTGCCACCACTGGGTAAGAGCTGGGACAGCAGAGAGAAATGGAAATAGAGAATGGAGGGAATATCTGTCCCTTTGACTGCCAGCAGGTAAGCACCCTTTCTTATCTGAAAAGAATTCCAAGATAAAATGTGAGATGGATCCTCTCTTCCCTTGAAAGAGGTGCACGGCCCATATGTGGCCAGATGATGTTCCCGCTCTTTATTTTGACTCGGTTACTTCGGTTTTACTTAGTTGCTTGTGGACTCGTACTTAGGGACCTTATTAGACACAGCCACGTGAAGCTATTGTGGTTCCTTCGGGGACATTGTTAGGAAGGAATTCCACTCCACTGCACCCTTCACATGGGGAAATTCTCTTGGGTCTCAATACCAGGAATACCATCCATTCTCTTGAGCACTAGGCTTACTTTCAACTCACAGAGGTGGCAATTCCTGTAATCAGATCTTTCCCAACCTTACTGTGGTCTCTGAGGCTGAGGCCAGCCTGAGGGTGACAGTTAATCATACAGCAGACCTAAGAGTCCCCACGAAGCCCATGCTCAGCTTTAACACAGGCCCTGGTGAACTCCATGGGACATGAAGGTTGTGCATCTTTACTTAGAAAGATCTGAAGGTATCGCGTGCCTCACCCCACTGTTGACACAGTCTACATATCAGAAACAGTCTAGAAGAGGAACCCACATTTGTGGACCTGCCCCAAGCACATTTTTCTCTCCGCCACATCAGAGGATGTGGTTTACCTCATACTTAAAGAACAAGAAGGAGAAAGATCCGGAAAAAAGCAAGTCTCCAGACCCTGACCCAGATGTCCTACAGTCAGCAAGCAGCAAACCACTGCCTTCTTTGGAGTTCACTCCTGGGGAACAGAGATGTCCTTTGCTTATAGCAGAGATGACAGCAATATTCTTCCTTTTAGTTAATAAAAAGTGTGTAAGAAGCATGTGTTCCTGCGTTGGGGCCTTGGATGCTCAACTACCAGATCCTTCCATGGCTCACTGCCAAAGCGTCCTTTCAGGGGTCAGTTCAACTGCCACTTTTCAGAGTCACTCCCATGACCCCCAAATCTACTGTAGCCTCCTTCCACCCTCACCACCTGTCCCATCACCCTGTGTTACTGTCTTCATAGCCTGGGTGGCTATCTTAGATGATCTTATTGCTGGTTTGCTGCCTGTCCTCCTCCCCTTTCTAGAACGCGAGTCCCACGGAAGTAGGGAGCTTCCCTGTCCTGCTCTCTGCTGTGTCCCCAGTGCTCAGCACTCTCTCTGGCTCATAGCAGGACTGACAGTACTTCTATTGGATGAGTAAGGGGTACTGCCCTGGCCAAGGCACAAGCTCCTGAATGCCCACATTTATTCAGTTCCAAGCACTGAGTGTCTCTCTCGCCCATCCGCCTCCTACACAACCCACTCCCAACCTCTAGCACTAATGTCCAGGCCTGTGACAATTTTGATAATGATTTCTTATCTACCCTACTCTCTGTCCCATCCTGCCACCTGGTATTCCTGCTAAACCTCACCATGCTGCTTCCCTGTCTGTCAGCCTCACCCTCGGTGACACTCCACCCATAGGCTGATTCTCCGGACTGCAGAGGGGAGTGCCCCCTCCCCCGGGAATGCATTGGAATTAGGTGGGAGTAAGGACATAAACTGAAAGCAAGCAATGCTTTCTCCCACTCCTTTCTTTGTTCTATATTCACAATATTGAATTCTTTGTGTGCCAAATATAGTTAAAGGAAATCTGAGATTTTGTGCTTATCAAGAGAGTTCTGAAAGTTTTAAAGTTTAGGATTGAAAAGCCACATAGTCTTAAAAGTTGAGACCTCTCGGTTGCTCTCTCTTTTTAACAGGTCTTGAGTGCTCAACCCTGGCGCCTTTGCCCTTCCGACCCTGCCTGGGAAACTCTGTTCTCTCCAAGGGCCAACTCAAAGGCCACTCCTGGGCCACCCTCCTCTACCTTCCCCTTCCCTGGTAGAACTAACTGATCCAACAGAGCTGTGGGCCTGAACAAGACGGGAATGATTCCAGGGTCCAAATCAGGGCTGCACCTACAGGTGCCTGCAGTTCATGGGACCCAGCTTTGAAAGGCAGAGGACAGACAGAGTCTAGCAGTTTGCTAAAGTGTAGATATGTGCTGGTCTTGTCATCTGAGCTCCTCTTACAGACTGAAAAAGCCAAGCCTCGGAGAAGTTCATGGGACTTGACCAGCGTCTTATCTAATCCATTACTTGAATCAGACATTGCTTATGAAATCATCTTGTCCGCTCAGAAATATTTATTGAAAAGTTGCTGTGTGCCAGGAGCTGTGTGGATCCCCAGAGGCCCGTCCTTGTCTGCTGGGGCAGGCATTCCTCCCACCAGCCATGACAACAGAGCCCACGGGAAGAGCTTCTAACCCAGCTGGGTGGGAGCGGTCCAGAAGAGACACGTTGGAGCTGTGACAGCTGAGCAGCATCTCCAAGGATAAGGAGGAATTAGGCAGGCGAAGGGCCAGAGGAAGTTTCCAGGCAGAGAAGGGCAAGCAGATGCCACGAGAACAGGGCCCTGTTCGGGACTGCAGGTAGTGACTGAGAACTCAATTCATATCATAAAAGCCAAGCACTGTCGCCAGCTCTGGGGTTACCATGAAGTAGAAAACAGGGACCCTCGTCTCAAGGAATTTACAGTAAAAATCACACGAAAAGTGAAATACTAAGCATTTTGAGCTGTGCTTCATCTTGGGGGACAGGATGGTGTCTAATAAGGCACTTCAGCCTCATCCTGTGCACTCACCTTCTTTTCCTTCTGGGGATATCTCAGTCCTCCTTGATAAGTCCCACAATCCTCTGGGACAGTGTTAGTGACTCTGTGTCTAAGAGAGAAAATCAGAAGCGATGGATGGCCTGGAGGCTTGTGTCCTTTGCTGTCACTGCTGTCTGGCATGAGCCTGCTGTGTCTTTAAAAGACCAGGCACATTTGTGTGTTTCACAATGTCAGAATTTATTGAATAATAAATTCACAAACTACCTCACTTTCATCGATTGCAATTCACCAAATACTTGTGGGTGGGTTGGTAGCCAGAGCCTGGGAATCATAGGTTCTTTTATGTCAATCTTAATCACAAATATCAATCACACTCAAGTCACACACACACAATAATATACAGATGTTGATATATCAAACTTCACACAGTTATATATGCACACACACACACACATAATCTCAGTTACAGAAAGGTTAAAAAATGTTAAGTTGGCCAAAGGGTTTCAGGAGGCTGAACTGAGAGCAAAGGCAGAAAACAGATACAAATGCATGAGTCAGATAAGATCAGCCAAGATTACCAACCAACCAAAGAATTTGTTCAGGGCAGAGAGTTGTCAGAACAAGGAACTTATTCTAGGCCAGAGTCTAGATGGCAGCCGATTTCTAAGTGGTCCACTTCAAACAGGGAGATCAAGCTGAGCTAAAGCCCAGCGACAGAGAGTCAGAGGTCCATTGCCTGTTGTCCTTGTGACGTGTTCACCAAATGGTCTAAGGCAGTGTGTGCCACTGTAACCATGGTACTGCTTCTTTACGGGTTTGGGGTGAGAGGTTACATCTGGTGAGATTGATGAGCTCTGGAGCTTTGTTATTCTGATAGGGGTCTGATAGCCATTCAGGTCCTTTGAAAGAGTCAGGAACAAAGACACTTGTGTGCCACGCACCTGTGTGTGCAGTATCATCCTCTAGGGGAAGGGGCTGCCCACCTGAAGCCCTATGCCGTCTGGGAAACATCATCTTACCTTGAGGACCCTGTCTTCCCAAGCAAGGAAGTCCTTCTGCTCCTATTCCAAGACCAACTCTCTCATCCCTGGATGATGGCATTTCTTGGTGGGGAGTGACGGGGAATAGGACTGCTCTCCCACTCAGTCAATGAGCATTAGATGCCGATTGTAGTGGACATTGAAGGGACTATCCATTCTACATCCTTCACCCCTGCTATAAACTGCTGCTTCTCCATTGTCCCCATGTTTCCGTTAGAGAGCTACCCGGCTCCAACACCAGCTTGCCCTTCCATCCACAATGGGACAGCAAGTTCCTTCCTGGGGTCATTTTAGGACTGAAACTGAGAAAATCAATGACCCTCTGATGATGAAAGCTATCAAATATTCAACCCAGGGGCTGGTGGCAGCTCTGTCATGAAGAAAAGGGTGACCAGGCAAAGAGAAAAGGCCACAATGAAATCCGTAGAGTAGAAACAAATAGGAGGGCCCATGGGGGACTGAGAGGGTGAGTGCTTGGTTCCCACCATGTCTGATTTTCCTGGAGTTCTGGCCATAAAATTCTCCCTTAAGCTCCTTTTTGTGCTTTATTTAAGTCTGTCCTTTATAACTGGGGTGACCAAGTAATTTATTGTCCAAACCAGGACATTTAAGAATAAAAGGATCACCATTAATAATTACTTTGGGACCATAAATATTATCTGGGATAATCCTGTACAAAGCAAGACTGTCCACCCTATTGAAAACCCACCAAGATAAGGATGGAGACAATCAGTCTGTCCAGTCGAGGGGCAGCAAGTGGCCTTGAAGGTGCAGGAAGTACCTGGTGGTGTAGATATTTACCTGGCAGCCCTCATAGCCTCTCCTCTCTCCTCACTGCTCTCACTATGCCACCACGGTGAAGAAAGTGTCCTGTTCCAAACCGGTTCCAAAATTGTATCAGGTTCTCAGGGGGTGCAACCCTTTGGATCTGAAATGTTCCCCAAAGATCTATGTGTTAAGACTTAATCCCACTATTGAGAGGTGGTAGGACTTTGAGGAGGTGTGGCCTAGTGGGATGTGCTTAGGTAATTGGCAGTGTGCTCTTGAAGGGGACTGTGGGACTCTCGTCCCTTCCTCTTGCTTTTGCTTCCTAGCCATAAAGTGAGCAGTTTTCTCCACCACACATTCCTCACCATTGCCACCCAATGCCCCTACCAATGTCCAAAGCAATAGATCCACCCAGTTTTGGACTGGAACCTCCAGAACCATGAGTTAAATAACCTTTTTCTCATTTAAGTTAGTTACCTTGGGTATTTTGTTATAGTGATGATAAACTAATCAAAAGCAGTACTGAGGGGTTGAGTGGTGGCTCAGCAGTTGCAGAGCTTTCTTGGCATGTATGAGGACGTGAGCTCAGACCCCAGCATCATGTATACAACAAGGTGTCAGACCAATGAAGGCCACATGAAAGACTGAATGAAGTTGATTCTCTCTTTCTTTCTCTCTCTCTCTCTCTCACTTTCCTTCACTCTTAAAAAAAAGTGGTACTAAGAATGAGTTTGTTGACTACAGCTATTGTGTGTGTGTGTGTGTGTGTGTGTGTGTATGGTAAACCCAGGGCGTTATACGTGCTAGGCAAGTGTTCTACCATTGAGCTACACCTCCAGCTCTCTTTAAATTTTTTTAAAATTTTCATACAGGGTCTTGATAAGTTGCCAAAGTTGGCCATGAACTTGGAATCCTCCTGCTTCAGCCTCCCAAGTATCTGGGATTACAAGTATACATCTCTGTGCTTGGTGACTAGAGCTATTCTTGGTGATGTGGAGGAGACTTTGGAATGGGCTTATAGGAGGAGTTTGGAAAAATTTGGAGGAGCATGCTAGAGAAACTTAAAATGCTATAAAGGAAACTTAAAGGCAATTCTGGTGAGGGCTCAACATACTAGAATGTTGATAGAAATATAGACAGTAAAGGCTGTGCTGATGGGGTTTCAGGTAGAAGTACGGATTCTACTGGGAAATGAACTGGAGGCCATCCGCATTAGACCATGGGAAAAGTTTTTATCATGATTTGTCCATGCCCTGATAGTTTGTGAGAATGTCACAAGAAAGCAGGGAACTGAAACTCCAAACTTTGGATCTTGCATGCTGAAGAAAGAAAGTGTAAAGCCAGACACCAAAAGTCATGCAAGAGAATTGTATTAGAAGTGAAAGAGAATTGGAAGTACAGTAAAAGCAAAGTAAGGCTCAAATAGAAAGCACTCTCAAAAGAGAGTGAGCTTCCCTAAGCAAAGGACAAACAAAAGAGACAACATTCTCTCCAAATTTATTACTGTTTCATGGCTGACTTGAAAATTGGGGTCCTTCAGCAGCCTCCACCAAACAGGTGTTCAACTCCTTCTTCATGTCAGACAGAGGAGTTTTTGACCTTGGTTGGTCCTCTCTGGAACTGTCATGATGACCACCCAGTTTTGAGGGGGGCTTCATCTACAAGTCAATCCCATGTTAATGTGGGTATTGGGGTCAGCAGCAGTCAGGAGTTACCTCAATGTACTGCACTACTAAAGAATACCTCCTTCCGAGGCAGCGAGAGACACCAGGCGCTGTAGCTTCTAGTTTTATCTTAACCTTTATGGGTCTTGTCAAGAGTTAGTCCCATAAATCCTTCTTTCTCAAAGCGTTCTCCTCCCCATTATCTCTTTTGCTTTTGTCTATCCTCAGGGTTTGTGTACTAATGTTTTTCCACAGCTTATCTGCTATAACTTATTTACTCCTCTGCCTTGGCAGTAACTTAAAGAAAGCTAAGAGTGATTAAAGTAGACCTGTGACCTTGCCATGCATTTTGCTGCTCATTGCTAGCTACTACCTAATAAGAGGCCAAGTTTAAAAGTGATAGAGTTGTTTATCTGGTTGAAGAAATTAAAGCAACTAAGCATTTACACAATGGCATAGGTATTGTTGGCTTCTTTCTGCCAAATTTGGAGTGGGAATTGGGAACAAAAAGGAAAGCAAAAATATTTGGAAAACTCGTACCTTGGTGAGAAAGGAGTTCTATGAAAAGACTTGGCTCAAGTGAATGTAGTCGCTAGAGAACAGTAGCTGTAAAAAGAAGCCAAGTGCTTTGCACTGGGACAATAGAGAAGATGCCTGGTGAGCTTCTCAGAATCTGCAAGGCCACCTCACTCATCACAGGCTCAGGGATGTAGAAATTTGTTTCAAAGACTTCGGGGCAGAAAAGCTTCACCAAAGAGTCCCAGGGTGCCCTGCATGCCTAGCACTGTCCTGGGATTTGTTTCCATGTTCAGCCAGTGACATGTTCTGAGCCCGTTAAAGCCATGGTTCAAGTGGCTCTGGTACAGCTTGCAGTGGAGACAGACTCTTATGCCATCCATGTGATGGTGGCTTTTCAGGCATGGAGAATGCAAGAGTTTTGAAGTCACAGCAGCTTCCACCAAGATTTCAAGGCAAAGTCTGGCAGGCCAAGCAACTTGTGGCAGGGTCCAAATTCCTGTAAGCAGCTCCCAACAGGACAACGTGGTGATCCGTGGAAGGAAAGATGAAGGTGCGGTGGAAACCTCCAGGAGGGTAGAGGGGCCAGCAGCACGCAGCACCTGCCAAGGGAAGCTGCAGGCAGTGAGCAGATCCAGCCTGAGAGAGCGGCCGTATGTGCTGTAAACAGCCAAACCACAGCGGTAGGGCTGCGCAACTCTTGGGAGTCCACAGTAAGCCCCGGGTGTTGAACACGGAGCTTTAGGATCTAATGCTTGCCCTGCTGGATTTTGGTCTTGTTTGGGGCCTATCCATCCTTACTATTTTCCTGTTCCTCCTTTTTGGAATAGGAATGTTTACCCTGTGCCTGTCCCACCCCTGTCCCTTGAAATAGGCATTTTTCCTTTTGAATTTCAAAGGGACTTACTGTTGAGTTTGCCTTGAGTCTTGGAGATTTTGGACTTGGACTTTGAGCAATGCTGGAGCTGTTGATTTTGGGACCCTCAGGGAAGGATTGTGTTGTGAGATGGATATGAGCCTTTCAAGTATAGGAGTGCAATGCTATAGCTTGGACCTGGAATATCCCCCAAAGATCCATGTGTTAAAACCTTGGCCTTCAGGGTGATACCACTAGTGGGTGGTGGAAGGTCCTTAGGTCGTTGGGGATGAGTCCATGAAGGGGACTGTGGGAGCCCAGCACCTTCCTCCGTTTTTGCTTCCTGACCGAGAGGCCAGCAGTTTTCATTGCCATGCCTTCCACTGCATTGCTATCTGGCACCCCCGTCGGAGGCCCAAAGCAACAGACCTGCCTGATCTTGGCCTGGCACCTTCAGAACTATGAGGTAAATAAAACTTTCCTCATTCAAGTCAGTCATCTCAGGTGTTATGGTTTAGATATGAAGCATTCCCCCATAAAGCTCATGTGTGAGAAAATGCAAGAAGGTTTAGAGGTGAAATGACTGGGTTATGAGGGCCTTAACCCAATCAGCGAATTAATCTTCTACTAGGGATTAACAGAGTGGTAACTGAAAACAGGTGGGGTGTAGTGGAGCAGGTGGGTCACTGGGGGTGTGCCTTTGGGGTTTAAATTCTGTTATAATGAGAAAAGTTCTCTCTCTCTCTTTCTCCCTCCGTCTGTCTCACTCCCCCAACCCCCTCCCTCTCCTTCTCCCTCTCTCCTTCTCCTTCCTGGAATGATGTCCTGAGCCTCTTTCCTCCACCACACTCCTCCACTGTAATATTCTGCCTCACCTCAGGCCATTGTGAATGGAATTGACCATCTGTGGCCTGAGACCTCTGTAACTGTGAGCCCCCAGGTAGACTTTTCCTTCTCCAATTGTTCTTTTCAGGTCTTTTGGTCACAATAGTGAAAAAACTGACTAAAACATCAGGTATTTTCTTTCCTTTTTTATCCCCCTCTGTTTTAGTTTTTGATTTTGGGGTTTTTCTTTTCCCCCTGGAGGGTTATCAGGAATTGAATCCAGGGTTGCTTATCCACAGAACCACATTTTCCATTCCCAGCCCTTTATATTTTTTATTTTGAGACAAGTTCTTGCTAAGTTGCTTAGGGCCTTGCTAAGTTGCTGAGGCAGGCTTTGAACTTGCGATCCTCCTGCCTCAGCCTCGCCAAGCTGCTAGGATTACAGATGCCAGCCACTGCTCCTGGCAAGTATTCTCGTTATGGAGAGCTGACTAACACATGAGGAAAATCCCACAGACGAGGAATTAGACCAATGTCCGTCCTAGTCGTGGATCTCAGTAAGAATGACATCCTCTCCCTCAGTCTCATCAACCAAAAAGAGTAGGGAAGGACGATGGTACCTGTTGAATGATGGCCGGGTCCCCATACGTTCTGCTTGCCTATTTCAGGTGCCACTGTCTCCTGAGCTTCATCCTCCAGCGAGTTTTTGGAAAACTTTCCCTCCCCATGTAGTTAGATAGTAAGCATCACTCTTTACCTGAGCTGAGGGTGACAAGAAGTTCCTGTAAGTGAGCAGTTTGGTCATGAGGGGCAAGGAGCAAGGAGGGCCCTCTTGTCACCTGCTCTGGGGAAGGCCTGTCCTAGTTAGCAAATGAAGAGTCACTGGCAGGAGCTTGTTGATGTCAAGAAAGAGCATCCAGGGGCTGGAGCAGTGGCTTGGAGTTTATGGTGCTTGCCTGGCACGGGCAAAACTAAGTAAAATTGATTCTTTCCTCTCTCTGTTTCGTTGTCCCTCTCCCTCTTAAAAACAAAACAAACAAAAACAAGAAAGAAAAAGAAAAAAGGAAGAGCACCCACCAGCGCCCTAGTGTGGCCTGATTCAGCTCCCATTTGTGTTGTATGAGTTCAACGAGGTCAGCTCTCCAGGACACACGGGGAAAAGGAAGCTCCGAGGGGAATGCCCAGGCCTTCCTTTGGAGCCAGGCTGTCTGGGAAACGGCCCATTTTAGAATCCCAGAAATGTGCACAAGGGTGGGGGGTGGCTCCATCCTCCAGGGTAACTGAGAGTGAGCTGTCAGGGACCTTTCTGGATGCCTGCTAAGATGTAAATCCCAGAGGTTGCATCTTCAAGTGTAAATCCATCAATGAGTCTGGTCTGTCCAAGCATCCTAGCCTCTTAGTCTTTCTACCCTCAATGAAAGGTGGAGGAGCATGGCCAGGGTGAACTTCAACGTGTAAAGGGCTATTGCTTTAAGGAGCATTGGGGGTGGAAGACATCTATAAAGCCACCATGGCATCCCCCCCTCCCAAAGGGTCTATACCCTTCCTGAACATGGAAATAATGTAAAAAGTTCTGGCAACTGGGCACAGGTTCACAGCCAGTCTGGGCAACTCTGCTTTGCATGTCTGGGGCACAATATGATTAGTATAGAGGCCAAAGGTAGTCAGGGCTGACATGGAGGCCACTAAGACTACCGAGCCTTGACACTTCCCTGGTGGAATCCCTGGAATGAAGGATGCCATTTCCTGCACCCAGTCCCTGGCTCTGGGCTCTCCTGCCTTAGCCTGAGTTTTCTGGGACGTGACCTTTTTTCAGCCCTCCTCTGCTCTAGCACTGCGCTGGCTTTTGACTGCCTACTGGTCCCCCTTGCAGTTCAGATGCTCTGTCTTCTGACCTCCTGACTCTGGATAATGTCTTGAGCAAGCCACTCTTTATATTCCCCTACTCTGCTCATGCCTGTCTCTACCTACCTGAGCCCTCTTCCTCTTTCAAGTCGTGTCTATCCTTCCAGACTCTTCCCTGAAGCCTTTTCTGATGACTTCAGCTTATGCTAATATCCTTCATAGGACTAACAGCATCATGCTGACATATTCTTTACTACTGCACTGGCCTGTGAGTAGCCCTCTCAGTTGCAGAGTGGCAGGACAGAAATGATCTTCTGCTTATTCAAGTCCCCGTTCCTCCAAAACACTTGGATTGGTACCAAACTCATAGTTCAATAAACTCTTGTTAACGGTTTCATTTCCACACTGAGGTGAATTGTGTGGGCTTCTTTTAGTGCTGCTGTCTAATGGCCTCTAGTCTTCTCAGATATGAAGATCTCCCATGAGAAGAGTGGTATTCTGAGTTAGATTAAAAAGACACGTGACAATAAAAGGCCTTTGCATGACTTGTGTTTTATTCACCCCCATAACGACTACCCATATTCAAGTAGTCACGTCTGTGCATGTGGGAGGGAGAGGGTAGTTGCTGACCACTGGGACTGCTCATTGTAGATGTGGTTCAAGAGCTCCTTGCCTACAATATAACAGGACTCCATGACTTCGGGGTCCCCTGATTGAAAACCAGTGGGTTTGCAATTTAGCATAATCCTTGCAAATACCTAATCCATTCTTCTTTCTCTGCTGCTGTCAAACCCTGATTGTACTAAAGATATTTTGTGAAATAAACAGGATGATACAACAGAAAAGGGGAGATTAAGAGGTGTTGGATCCCCCAACATGAGGCCCCGCTGGCTTGTAGAAGAATTGGTGGTAAACAACTCTAAGGGGCCCAGCTGGCTTGTAATTAGCAAATTGCCTGACCGCATGACTAAGCTACTTGGCCACTCAGTTGTTACAATTGGAGAAATGTGTTTGCACTGTACCCCTATTGGTTGTTGTAATGGATAAATAGAGTAGCGACTAGTCAAGCAGGGAAGCAGTCAGAGAAGAAGAAGAAGCCAGAGAAAAGGAAGAAGCATAGAACCAGAGAAGAAGAAGCAGTCAGGTGGAAAGGCAGCCAGGAGATAAACAGCCCTGTCCTAAAGAAAGAAAGCATAGAACCAGAGAAGAAGGCAGCCAGGAGGAAAGCAGCCCTGTCCTGAAGGAGGAAAGCAGAGAAGAAGCATAGAACCGGAGAGATCAGCAGCGGTAGAAGATGCAGGTCCCGTGTTCTGGCCGCCGGCGTTCGCCCCCTCGTTCCAGGCTCTCCAACCCTTCCTGACTAGGCCCCTCAGGGAGCGACCCAGGTCCGGGTCATTCCGCCCACTCCCCGCTCCAGAATGCTGCGGGGAGCGACAAAGAGGAATTCATATAATGTTCATTTGATAATTATAATGGTTATAGAAGAATTGCATACTATTGAGCACTGATAGGTGCTTTTGGTTACTTTATCACAGAATACCGTGAAGTATCAGTACCCCCATGAAGATGCAGAGGCCATTTTAGTGATGGAGGAAGGAGGCAAGGTTCACATTTAGGTAGACAAAGAGACAAATGGTAACAACAGATAACTAAAATTCAGCCATAAAAAGGAATAAAGGACTGAGACATGCTACAACATGAATGAACCTCAAAACATGATGCTAAGTAAAAACAGCTTGTCACAAAAGGTCACATACTGTCTGATTCCACTTATATGAAATGTCCAGAATAAACCAATCCGTAGAGGAAGACAGCAGCTCAGTGGTCATCAGAGACTTGGGAGGGGTGTGACTGCTTAGTAGGTATAGGATTTCCATGTGAGGTAATTGAAATTTCTGGAACTAGATAGTGCTGATGGTTGCAAAATACTGTGCACATACTTAATGCCCCTGAATTGTACAGTTAAAAAATGATAGTTTAGGGGCTGAAGCAGTGGTTCGGCGGTTACTCCGCTTGCCTGGCATGTGCGAGGTCGCAGGTTCAAACCCCAGCACCATGTACACAACTAAGTGTTGGAGCAATAAAAACCACATGAAAATTAAATAAAAATTGATTCCCTCTTTCTCCCTCCCTCTCTCTCTCTCTCTCTCACTGCCCCCTCTCTCTAAAAAAAAAAAGTGATAAATTTCCTATAATATATATTTTACCACAATTTAAAATCAAAATAGCAACAACAGTATGTGTGAAAGTAGATCCTGGGGCAGAGGTGACTGTGCACACAGAGCCCCCTGGAGCCTGCGGCTCAGGCAGGAGGGCTTTGGAATTTCTTCAGGCCTGGAGTGAGAGGTCAAGCCAGGACTGCCTGAGCCAGGACTGTCCTCCAGCCACACAAGCCTCAATATGAAAGATGCATAATTTAATAAAAGGGTCCATTATGCGTTCTAACGAACAAGACCTGCTCATGTGGAGCGCAAGCATGGGCAGTCCCAGCACCGGCAGCTCTCTAGTCACCGGTCCTCTCTCCTGGCCACAAGAGACTCAGCCATCTTCTCTCATGTGAGTCCCCATGCGTGGGAAATCCCTCCGAAACATTTGCCCTCAAAGCAGACCATATGCAACACTGCTCTTCTTCTCAGCAACAGCAGAGCAGATGCCCTTCCTTGGCAGCCCTGCCTTCTAGAACTGCTTTCCATAATGCCGCGAAAGCAGTAATTATTCCTAAGAAGCTAGTCCACCCATGCCCGAAGAGCTTCCAGAGAGGCGGCTTGGAAACACCATTTCCCGAGGCCCAAGGAGGCAGGGAGAGGAGAAGGGGTGTCCCCAGAGTGGTTGGGGGCTACATCCCCCCATCGCACCTCTGCCATAGCAGCCATGGTGACTAGGAAGAGCCACCCCAGCAGTGTGCTTGTCACTATACCTGCACACTCCAGAGCAAAGGCCTGTTCGACGCACTCAATGCTCTTTCTTTTGCAAGGGAGATTTTTGTCTCCCCTAGTGAGAGTCAAAACCTCTTTTAAAAAATACACACAACTCAATCAATTTCTTTTGTGGATTTCAAGAGATTCTTTGTTCAGTTCATAAATGTGGCAACAGCTGGGGCAGCTATTCCCTAGGCAAAGAACAAAGACTTGCAGTTATTTATAGTGTGGGGTGGAAAGAGGAGAAGATGGAGAGGAAGAGACAATGCAAACAGGCAGAGAAACCAGCGGCTGGAGGAAGCAGGTCGCAGAAAACTCCCCCAGTTTTCCTCAAATATTGAGGCCTCTCAACATCTCAGTGGTCCTTTCTGCTGGTCCATCCCGTCCTCCCAAGCTTTCCAGTGGGGCCCACCTTTCCCCCAAACCCACTCTCTACAACCTAGAACTGTCACCAAACCCCATGCCAAGAATGTCACCTGTAGCATCTGGGATGATAGCATAAGATACAGGAATGACAGGCACTTCAGTTGCTGCTGTAAGCAGGTGGCAGGAGTTCTTGAGGTGAGGGAGTCTTGGTTGTCACAAGTTACAGTGCATAAGGGGCCAGCTGAAAAACAGCAATGCCTTGCTGAAAATTGCACTGTGAGACCCTCTCACCAGCGACTCCCTCAGGGGCGGAGTTGGTGACCACCCTGTTCATCTGAGCAGCGCCCTGGCTCCCTTCTCTGAATTCCCCCACCAAGATGGCAGCTGCACCTGCAGCTTGGGGCTAGCTCCAGTGACAACTCAGGAGGGTATGTGGGTCAGCCAAGGTCGGGAGGAGATGTTCCTGAGCTCACGAAGGAATATTGGGTAAATTGCGGGGCTGGCCCAGGGAACTCTCTCCAAGATTAACACATGCAATTTCTGACTTCAGTGTCAGCTTTATAAAACAGCCTTAAACCTAGAGAGGTGGAAAGGAGTTTAGTGGTTGCCCAAGGCCAGGGAGGAAAAGGACTGGATGGTTGCAGCAGTCTTTCAAAACATTGTACACTTCAGGGGCTGGAGCGGTGGCTCAGCAGTTATGAGGAGGGGAGTTCAAACCCCAGCACCACCTACACAACCGAGTGTTGGAGCAATGATGGCCTCATGAAAAATAAATAAAACTGATTCTCTCTCTCTCTCCTTTAAAAAAATTGTACACTTTAAACAGGTGAACTATGTACCTTGGAAAGTACATCTCAATAAAGCTTCATCTTTCCCTTCAAAAACAAATCATCATTGGCTGTCCCTAGGAGACAGACATAATTTTCTTGTTTTTGTGGGGCTGGGGATCAAGCAAGCTAGGAGAGTGCTCTGCTCCTGAGCTAAATCTGCAGCCCCAGAGAGGTTTGTAGACGGTATGACCCCAACTTTAACCTCACCCCATCTCTCTTCTCAGTATTCAAGGACCAATCCAAAAAAAACCCTGCAAATGCCCTTAATTACTCAGGATGTCATTTGTATCTAGTGTTTGCTTTAAAATGTTTAACACCCAGCTCTCAGGAGGAAAAAGGAAAAAGAGGAACCTGAGTCTGTAGCATTTGCCCCAGTACCCACACCACTGCCAACTTCACGCTACCAACCTGGTGGCCCTGACCACAGAGTCAGTTGGGTTCTGCTCCTTGCATTCCTGCCACCCACATGCGAATAACCTCAAGAGCATAGGTGCTAGTAAAAGGTGGAAGATAATTGGGAAGGGATGGGTTTTGAGTTTTGTTTTTAAATATGACTTATTTAACTGCAAGTTTATGTAACTTAATTTCTAATAACCACTATATGTAGCCACTGCCTCGCACACTTCCCAAAAATGTAACCATCAGCTTCTGCAAGCTTGCACAAGCCCGACCTAACACCCACTTGTCTCACCCTGACCACCACTGTATGCCTGGCCCCAGGACAGAAATAGGCCAATTCTTAGAAAGCAGCCTCGACGCCCTACAGGGGCAGGGATGGTGTCTGACTTGTTGACCACTGAGACACCCATGCGGTCCAGTGGCCAGGACGCGCTCAGGGCCTTCAGACCACGTTGGCTGAGAGGCGATGTGTTTGTAAGCACGGCAGCTGTTAATAAGTGCTTGGCAATAGCAAAGCCCCCTAAATGCCAGCCGATTGGATGGCAGGGAACAATGGAATAAGAGAACAAGCAATGCCAGTCTTTTTTTTTTTTTTTTTAAGAAAGAGGGACAGTGAGAGAAAGATAGAGAGGAGCAATTTTCATTTAGTCTTTCATGTGGCCTTCGTTGCTCCCACGCTTCGTTGTGTACTCGCTGTGTGTGTGGTGCTGGGGTTCGAACTGGCATACTCGCGCATGCTGGGCAAGCGCCGCAACCGCCGAGCCACCGCTCCAGCCCCCACCAATCAGCCTTGAACTTATCTTTATAAGTTTAGTCAAGGGCTGGAGCGGATCCGTGGGTTGAAGCCCTAGCACCACGTACACAGCAAAGTGTCGGAGAAACGAAAGCCACATGAAAAACTAAATAAAATTGATTCTCTCTCTTTCTCTCTCTCACTGTCCCTCTCTCTTCTTAAAAAAAAAAAACAAACACAACAATTTAGTCAATGTAACAGGAGCTCACTCTGAATTTGGGGTACAATATTAGAGGGAAGACAGAGAAGACGGATGAGAAGAAAGGAAGGAGGACGTCATCTTAGAAGAATTAAGGCAAAGAAACTGAAAAACTAAATAAAATTGATTCTCTTTCTCTCTCTTATTGTCCATCTCTCTTCTTAAAAAAAACAACAACAACAATTTAGTCAATGTAACAGGAGCTCACTCTGAATTTGGGGTACACTATTAGAGGGAAGACAGAGAAGACGGAGGAGAAGAAAGGAAGGAGGACATCATCTTAGAAGAATTAAGGCAAAGAAACTGGGCTAGCCCCTGACCTACCAAAGAGACAAACAAAGAAGGGGGTTGACACAGCCCCGCCAGTATTTCCAAGCATTTCAAAACAAGCCCTCTCTGATAAGCATTAAAATGCCTCTCCTGGGCTGAGGGAGTAGTTGGGTAGCGGGTGCACTCACTACGAGCAAGACCCTGGGCTCCATCCCCTGCACCCCTGAAGAAATGTCAAGAACAGAAACAGAGAGAGGGAGAGAAAAACAAAGTTCTTTCTTCAGAGATTCTGATCTTGACCTTTGCTCCTAGAGATATAACCATTACCCTGCATGAGAGTCATTTGTACTCAGAAACTCTGAGTACATCTCTCCTCACACATCCAGGGAAACTTCATTTATGAAAACATAGTATTTTGGGCCAGTTGAGCAAAGACTCATGATGTGAAAGACTGAGCCCAAGGCTGGCAGGCAGCACACCTGGGCTCCAGGTAACACACCTGTCCCTCAAGTCCGCACATGCCATTTAACATGCTGAGCCACTTTTGACAAGTTCTGCCCCTCTCTGGGCCTCTGGTTCCTCACCTTTAACTCTCTCACCTTTAGCAATAAAAATGAGATGCTTTTGAAGTTTCCTCTCAGCTCCAACATTCTACGAGCCCAAGTTCAGTTTTCATCCTGACCCAGATTTTAAAGATAATGCACTTAAAATAATACAAAATTTGAAAGTGATCAGTTATCTCCTCCGCTTGGAAATGTCATTGCTGGCAGTGCCTTGGTGGGTGTGGAGGGCTATTTTGGTGCCTGGGTGTTCGGAACAGGAGGAACAGGAGGAACAGAGGGTGGAGAGATAACCAATTCAGTAACCTCCTCTCGGCTCCTGAGGCCACAGCGATGCTGGTCGTGAATGCCTAATGCGGACAGCTGCGGGTTGTGGAGGTGCGTCAAAATGGTGACGAGAATAGCAGCTGCTTGCTTTCTCTGGGTGCCTACTTGGGGCCTTGGACTTGGCATGATTTCTCTGGGATTTGCAAAACAGTTTCTCAAGCTGTGCATTACGGTGGTCCCAGAGCAGTCGTGACAAGGGAAGGAACGTGCCCAAGTTAGCAGAGCTCTGATGTGACACGTGACCGTCTTCCACCGGGCCAGTGGTTGAAGAGTGCAGCCTGCAGACCAGCATCAGCGTCCACAGGAGCCCAGAGATGCAGATTCTTGGGCCTAAGCCTGGTGAATCAGCTCTCAGAGGGGCCCAGTGATTTGGGTTCTCCGAGGATGGCTTCTCCCTCCTTTCTTTCCTTCCTTCCTTCCTTCCTTCCCTCCTTTCCTCCCTCCCTTCCTTTTTTAAAATTAATTTTACTATGGTAAGAATACTTAACATGAGATCTACTCTCTTTTTCTTTTTGAGAGAGGTACAGTGAGAGAAAGAGAAAGACAGAGAGAAAGAGAGAGAGAATCTATTTTATTTAGTTTTTTCATGTGGCTTTCATTGCTCTGAAACTTCACTGTGTACATGGAGCTGGGGTTTGAACCCATGTCCTCACACATGCCAGGCAAGCACCGCAACCACTGAGCCAACCTCCAGCCCCTCTCTCTCTCTCTTTTTTTTTTTAATAAAGAGAGAGGGAAAGTGAGAGAGACAGAGAAAGAGAGAAACAACTTTATTTAGTTTTTCACATGGCCTTAGTTGCTCCAACACTTAGTGGTGTACGTGGTGCTAGAGTTTGAACCCGGGTCCTCGTGTTTGCCATGCAAGCGCAGAAACCACTGAGCCACGGCTCCAGCCCTAGCCCCTCTCTTGACATACTTTCAAAGTGCACAACATGGCATTGTTGACTACAGGTACAGTGTGTACGGAGGATCTCAAGAGCTTACCCGTCTTGGTGAACTAAATCCATATGCCCATTGATGAGAGGCTGCCCATCTCCCTCACCCCAGCCCCTGGGTAGCACCGTTGCACTCTTTGACTCTGTGAACCCAGGTGTTTGGGATGTCCCATGCAAGTGGAGCCATGTGCTATTTGTCTTCTGTGTCCCAGAGCCCCTGGTATGAAACTGGGCTGCCTCCTGACCAGAGTGGACAGCCATACGGATGCCATGACAGGGACACAGATTTCCACGAGGGTGCTGAGGGCCATCCATTGCTAAGGGATAGTCCCAATGTCACACATATCCTTCAGTCAGGCAAAACCAACCATCAGAGATGGTTTTCAGGATTTGAACCACTTGAAGTTTTCTGGGCATCTCTGATGGAGTCCTCAGGGAGAGGATGTACAATTCCAAAAAGAACATGTTGGGGGCAAATTTTATTCCGCTTAGGGAGTTTCCTTTTGCTTCCCGTGCCATGGTGGACTAGTCTCATTTGGAGAAGAACAGATTGGCATGTTCAGATTTGAACAGTAATTCCCACCTGGAAGCATTGCTCAGCCCTGCTGCCCTCTCTCCGAGACTGGGCACAAGAGCCCGTTAGCCTGCTTTCTATTACTGTGTCAAGTGCCTGAGATAATCAACTCGTAAAGACAAAGGGTTTATTGTGGCTCACAGTCCTGGAGGTTCGGTTCATGATCAATGGCCCAGTGGCTTTAAGTCCTCTGGTGAGACGGCATACCTGCAGCAGGAAGGAAAACGATTCACCTCATTGTGGGGATGAGAAAGAGGGCAGAGAGTGTGGAGGACAGCAGGGTCTACAGTCCCCTTCAAGAGCACATCACCAATGACCTAAGACCTCCCACTGCCCCTAAAGTTTCCACCACCTCCCAGTACTCCCACTCTGGGGACCAAGCCTTTAACACATTTTCCTTTGGGGACATTCTAGATTCATGCTCCAGCACTGCTTTGGGAGAGGAAGGAAGGCATGACTGGTGGAGGTGTGGAGGACTTGTAGAGGGCCTCCACTGGAGGCCCTTCTAACAGTGTGGGATTGGGGGGATGTGGGAGATTTGCATGTCCCATGCTGGGTGGGTGCTGTGGCCCTTGCTTCTGGATCTAGAAGGTGCCCATGCTTCCCTGTGGCAGAAAGGAGAGCCACCAAACCTCAGGGCCCTGCTCCTGCAGACTGCCTGAGAGAGCTGCTGCCAGTCCCCTGCGTCCACGGGCGCCATGCCATTCCCAGAGCAGATGAAGTTGCTGGAGAAAAGCCTCACGGCGCACAGGCTGGCCTCATTTCAAATTCCCAGCCTCAGACTGCAAACGGGCCAGCAGCACTGCCCGCAATCCTACCCCGCTCCTTTTGGCTCTCTCGCTGTGTTCCAATACGAGTATCCCATGCCTTTTCCTCCCTCCTCCTCCCCCGACGCCATCCCAGCTCTGCTGATGACCATGCCACATGCCCGGCTGGGAAAATAGAAGCCAACAGATGGGGACTCCCTCTCCTTGCCATTACCAAATAAGCACACCTACCCAGCCCGGCTTCTGCAGCAGACCTCTCTGTCTTCTCTGGCACTGGAGTAGGAAGAGTCTCTGCTCCTCGAAGGCTGACCGCTCAGCTTTTGGTCAGGGTCCCACCCCTTGTCTATCCCAGAAACCCACACCTACTGTTTCCCTGCGCCTATCTATTTATATCTCTTTCTCCTACATTGCAAACTTCCACTGTCTCCTGGTCATTGCCGTGAATTCCAGACCTCCTCTCCCTTCTCATCATCCATCCACACATATGTGAAAGATTAAACACCATCTCCCACGCCCGCCCCCATTTCAGCTCCCCCTCATTCCTGCACACATCCGCATGGGCTTTTTTCTCTGCCTCACCCCCAGTGCCTCCTTTACCTACTCCAATCCAGTTGCTACCCACCACTCTGCAAATCAGTAGTGCTGGACCTGACGCACTTTTGTTCCCCCAAGGGACATTCCGCAATGTCTGGGTATGTTATTTCATAGCTGTGACATGGGGAGAGGTGCCACTGGCATCTAGTGGGCAGAGCCAGGGATGCTGCTCAGCATCCCACAATATAGAATGACCTGGCCACAAAGGTCAATACATCCCCGTAGCTGGGAAGCCCACAGGTAGTCTGCTCTTGACAAGGCCACCAGGAGCTTCCAGGGTGCCACATCCATGCTCATGCTTGTCACATTCCGCCTTCTTTCTCTCTTGACTTCCACACATCTCTCTCCTCCGCTCTGTTGGTTTTCCCTGGATACTTTGGCCGTTCCTTCGCACATTCCTCCCCTATCCGACTCCGTCCTGGGCAGCCTTCTCATCTTCCTCTCTCCCCTCTCTTCCTAGCTGGTCCTCCCCGTGGTTTCGTATAGATTCCAAGCTGGCTCAGGAGCCAGACTGTCTGGTTTGAGTCCCCAGCTCTCAGCTTCCCACCTGTGTGTTCACAGCAAGAATCTCTTCTGTGCTACTTGGCAGCCTCAGTTTCTTCTTCGGTAAATTACTGCAGAGCTGTGATAGCTGGGTGGGGAAATCCGAGGAAGTGTCAAGGCATAGCCTTTGAGGCTGTGCTAAAGATGATTGAGATGTGGGGAAGCTGGTTGCCTTCCCCTGTTTGCCTAAAAACCGTCAGAGGTTGACACAGACAAAGAGCTTTCTGTCTTCCCCCTTCCTACCTAAAGATAACTTGTGAATGCTATACGAGCCTTTATCAGCTCAGACATGCACCTGTCTAAGGAACCTGCGAGCAAACTTTGCTATTACTATTGGACCTTGCCACAGTTTCCCCCTTTGGATGCCTATTACTACTTTCCTTCATCTTGTCACTTTCCAAAA